>JAAAKQ030287103.1:0-10365 GCA_010016005.3 Zanna intricata | reverse complement strand
CGGCCACGGAGGCCGGCCGGGGGATGTCTTTCACCCAGAATTAACATTTGGTTACGAGAGCACACTCGTGTAAGAGCACGACGTTCTTTTTATCATTTGCTAACGGAGGGTTTTCAAGCAAAAACTGACATGGATAAACACATCGACCAAGGCCACTGTCACTCGACTCAATAACTGTGGTTGGATGAAAACATTTAACTTTCAAGCCCTTCGATTTACGGTTTTGCATTGTCGTTCTTGAAATGACTAACTCTCCAGAACGTTTGCGCGATGATTTCAACGGTGAACGTTGAATCGATGCCTGCCTCCAGAGTAGCACACGTCTAAGTTTGAGTGCTCGTCTTCCACTACGTGGCGCATGAAAAACACTGCCCATTGTAAAAGCCGTCTTCTCCCATGTCAGAAACATTTTCCGTGATGGTTAAGATTTCCCAAAACCCAAAACGAAGCCATTCATAATTTTTTCCCGATATTCTAACAGTGCGTGGACGTTCATGGATCCACACAAAAGCTAACAAACGCTCTTCGACAATGACTGCACTCGTATCCACCATCGTTCCACACTTGACTACGATTAAGATCATCCCCCACCGGACAATATCCACCACGACTTATCCTTCCCACCTTTTCTAACAGAAGTAAGATATCAGCGGTGAGATTTGGCAGCAGTAGAGCTCGATTAAGCTTGATTTATTACAGTGTAAAGGGACTTCCCGCCTACAAAGCAGTTAAAATTTGCAATATTTCATAAGTTCTATTTTTAATAAACATCAAAATTTCTCACGTTTGTATTTAGTTTCTGTGGATTTTATTCATATCATTTTGTTCAGAATCAAATCCCCTACAACGACTGTTTAAAATTATTACCCATTTAACAATGTTATTTTATGCCAAACATAACATAGTGCGTTTTCCATCCTAATCTTCTGTCTTTTACTCATGATTTCTCGAAAAATAAAAATATAATTTTGGGACCGAGTTTATTGCAATCTTTCAGTTCGGATTTTATATAAATTCATTAAATCTACCCCTCAATTTGGATCTGGTTTAAGAATTACATTCTAGCTTAATTTTACCAAGGGCACAGAACACAAGAGTGAAATCTTTGCCAACCTACGCTCGTTAACAAAGCGTTACTGAACCTATATTTATATGAAATTTCTTTTATTTTAATCCACAGAATATATTTGTAACATTCTTCGTGAATCAACCTACAAAAACGCTTCAGAACATAGAAATAGCATCATTTGAGAGATCAAGTTTGCATGTGCCTCCTATCGTACAAAATTTATGATACAATAAGTGTTAATGTTTAACTTTAATCCCTTCAAATCTCACATTTTTTATTGGTAATGAAACTATTAGTTGGCTTTAATGTGTTACTTCAAATTAAATGCAAAAATTTTTAAATTATGATTGGTAGACAAACTTGAATCATACATATTTTTTTTTTAAATATAAATTTTTGGTTAAATAATATTTTAAATAATAGCTGTAAGAAAAAATATTTAAACCAGTTTTCATTCTAAAAAAAAGCCAGTTTTCGAATACAGATTCAATTTCTTAGTGTCGGGAAAATGTATTAACTATATTTCCAGCTTCAAAAAAAAAAATACTGGCTATTAAAAAAACAACAAAATTAAAAAAAAACTAAAGGAATAATTTTGATATTTTAGATGAGAATAGAAAAAGAAGCTTTCGGAAGAGACAAAGACTACGTAGAAATGTGACGTGAACTAAAACATGTATGGGGTGTGTTATTGTATACGGTAAAAGATTGGATTCCAGTAGAAAAAGACTGCGTGAATTCGAAAGCTTTATAAATGTGGTTTTCGAAAAGAGAATTTTAAAAATGAAGAATAAAGATGCGCTAAGAAGAACGATGAAAAAAAAGATGAATGGAATATCAATGACAAAGGTTTGAATTAAGATTTCACTACGGTTATCGGTAGTATTCGAAGTAAATAGATTCCTTACAGGTACAAACGTCGGTTACCCTAAAGCAATCTGACAACATTGAGCCCTTCCCACCGCACACCAAACCAACTGCTACGTAGTACTAATAATAATAAGCCTGTTTGTCATAAATTCATTCGAAACGAAACCGAAATTTACTGTATGTTCAGTATCAAAGTTTCACTAAAATAAAAATTGGAAACTATATCCTAAAAATTGAAAAAATAAAGCAAAAAACTGTAAAATTTAGTAATTTAAAATCAGACAAATCTATTTATACTATTGATGCAAATAATGCTTAAAATTTTAAAATAATTCGATTATAAATTTTTCCAATTGCTGTCAGTAAAAGTAAGACCGCAAATATCAAGGCTCTAAAAACAAACAATCCCTTTTTCAGATTTATCTCAATAATCAAATATCTTAAAATAATATTTTATTATTATAAAATAATATTTTTAAATATCTGCTCCTACAGATAATTTTTTTTTATTTTAAAAATACGCTATAATCAATGGTCTCAAATACTATCATATTTGAAAAATTGGCTAAAAATTGGATACTTCTTAAATAGTAATATCAATATCTACAGTAATTCAGGGAAACGGAAAATTTAGAAATTCGTGTTGGTAGCTCTGGACTGGTGTTGAGAACTCAATAACTTATAGAAACCCAGCTTATGCCCATTTTGATGTCTAGGTATCATGAAAACATGGAATAGTGCACAACTTGCTCTTGCCATACATTTTTTTTGTAAAGGTAATAACAGTGTGAGGGGTTGCGCGGAGAGAAATTCACCTTCAGTTTAATTTAGGATCACGATCATGTACCGCCAGCAAATGCAATTAACACATGAATATGTAATTCTGAGGAAAAAGGTTCAACAATGAAAAAAACCTCCAGGTGGTGTGCGGACTGTTCGTACGTCAAGATGATACCCAGACTGTTCGAGCTGCTGTCATAAGAAGCACACATTGTTTAATTCGTCGTCATTCAACGTCTTTATTTCTTTAGTCGCATAGTTCAAGTGTTCAAAAAATATTTTTGCAGGACTCACTTCACAATCCGTATAAGTTGGAGATCGTCCAGGAACTGAACCAAATGATCGAATAATGCGCCATCAATTCTGTAAACGAACGGTTGTAAAGTTAACATATCATAATGATTTTGTTAACAAACTGCACCAACTTAACAGATTTGTTAATAAACAGACAAAATATTTGTTTGGGGCAAGTTTTGTACTTTGTTGTTTGATTAACGTTTTGTTTTGTACCTTTTATATAAAAAAAAATTTATTTATTTTTGTAAATTCTAGGCCTTTATACAAGTTCGGGCTTATTTATAACGTCGAAAGACAAGCGAAAAGAAGAGAAAAACGCCGAAGAACGAAAAATACTAAAGTAAGTTCGTAGTCGGTGTTCAAATTTCCCCTCTAGATTCGAGTTTTATGAGGTTAACCAAAACCTTCGCTGTGGCTCTGAAAACGTTTCAAAATATAACGTTTAAAAATTGTAAAATCACTTTTGTTCTATTTCGTCTTTTCAACTGCATACGGGAGAGTTAATACCACCGAGAACCGGTGATAATTTTACACACGAAGAGTGTTTTAAATAGCTTTTTAATTTTGACCTTAAAATTAGCTAAAATTATGTCACTGCCAACATATGCAACTCCCTCCGGCGAAGAAAGTACACTGCATTCCACCAACCACTGGGACCTACGCGTATTCCTGCCGGGCCGGAAGGCTCTAGCACCCGGAAAAAAACTTCATGGGACGGACTGAAGAAGAATCTCGCCGGGAAAACGAAGCATACATGCTTGTCTTCCGAGGTTAGTCCCGATGAATACTCAACCGGTCTAAAGGATCGGAACGCAACAATTAATTCCGTCCATAAATAACACAGAATAAATATAACTGCCATTGAATAATTACCCATCCAATAAAAGAACGACACAGCTAGCAAGGGACTTTTGTCCAGATTCTACGATTAGTAGAGAGATACTTAAACTTCCCGCTATTCTTGCTTTCCATTCCGTTTCGTTTGGGGCACAAGAGCACCAAACTCTGGTTTATAACTCCTACACAGTTAAAAACCAGCGGCCGCTACACTCCATCACGGTACCGGGAGGTGTGCTATGTTATCTTAAGGTACAATAAGCTTAATGTTTTGTTTTTTTTTTAACGAGAATAGCCTCACGACTACAGCCACATCATATCGATATATCGCTGTGCTGAAAAACTTTGCTGCACAAAAAACTACAGACATTACCACAAATTATTGACAACGCTTGGTTCCAACAATATGGATAAACAATACACACGGAACGAATATCGATGGCACAGTAAGCCAATCGTTTGGCAACTGTATAATTTCCAGAAATGGTGACATTCCATGGCCTCCTGTACTTCCTGATTTGTCCGAGTGCGATGGATTTCTTCTTGTTGGGTCACCTTGAAAGTAAATTGTATAGCGGTCGACCGGCTACGATAGAAGAGCTAAAAGGTAAGATCCGAATAGCGACTGCTGAAATTCCTGTTGAAATATTGCGTTGAACCATAGTTTCATTATCAGAGTGCAGAATATCTTAGTAGAGATGGAGCTCACTTGGAAGATGTGTTCTATAAAAAATACATTTTCTGTATACATTCATAAATTGCATGTTTTTTAAAATGTTATAAATAAATTTATTAAATATATTTTTTCCAAAAGAATATTTAATTTTCAAAATTTTTCCCGTTTCTCTAAATCACTGTGTATAAAGTTTCAGAGTAACTTAAAAAATGTACAGTACATGAAGACTTTATTTTTAAAAAAAGTGGTAGCTGAAGGTAAGATTTTTTTTTGAATTTCTACACCACGTGTTAAAAAAATATCATGATTAATTCTACCTGTACGCATTAAATGAAATATTTTAAAAACTCTGATCGTGATTTGCCCCACTCGTTACCGAGAAATGTATATACACATATATACTATATTAATATATATTTTATAACTTATGTTTATATATATATATTATACTATATTTAATATGTTTTATAAATTGAGTATATACACTTTTATACTAAGCTTAATTTAAGTGGGGCTATGTTGGCAAAATTTTGAGAAAATTGACCATAGATATTGACCACAAAATTTCACCATCAAATTGCCCCAAATACATGAAATATTTACGCATGTGTGTTTATATGTATATATATATACATAATTCATCAAAATCGGTTTATCCAATCAAAAGTTAAGCTTCAAACATATCAACGCACGACATACGTACGACGAACATTACCACACACGTTTTTGTTTTTTTGGGGTCCCTGGGTTATGAAAAGTTTTTTAATCAAAACTGAAAAATTCAATTAAGATTGAGATTAAAACCCGTTCAACTCACCTTTAAATTTTTTTTCCATCAATACTTTCCAAGTCTACAAGAAGCCTTAATTAATACAGTAACTGTGAATAAAGTAACATCCGTACAAAATGGGGTACAAATCTAGTTTACTTTAAAACTAGAAGGAAATAAAACGTTCAGAACGTAACATATCAGAATACTACACACGATACTACATACTCTATACATGATAGATTTCACAACTATTTAACGTATAATTGCTTCTAAGATTGATAATGTTTGAAATTGAGGAAATCTTAAAGGTGGTGCAAGAAAGATGCCTTTGTGCTATTCTGATTCCGAAGTGAGAAGTAATGAAAAATATATTAAATATCATTTAATTCTTTTTTAAATAAGAAAAGTAATAAATATCAATAAAAAAGTTAGTAATTTTTACTTATCCTGAAATCTCTCTCTCTCTCTCTCTCTATATATATATATATATATATATATAAAATCTTAAATAATTTTTATTTTTTCTTAAATCTATGAACTTCTGCAGTCAACGTATATAAATAGAACTATTAAGTATTTATTGTAACTAATTATATTGAAAAGAGGTAGATAAATTTTTATAAAACAAACGTCATTCTTGAACTGTTAAGAATGACAGTTCATACATCAATCTGAAAAAAAAAATTATATTGGGTCAAGGATATTTATTTTTACATGATTACATGAGGAAACATGATTACCCTTGTTCGCCAGTTTACTTTTAATATTATAATTTTTTTTTTGTATGAATTTGAGCTGAATACTATTAATGTATTTCTTTTTATATAAAAACGAAGTCTTAAAATATAAATATTTAAAAATATAATAATATAATTATAGGATAAAAATATAATTATAAAATTATGGTCGTAAACTGTTACTACGAAAACGGATGGATTTGTAAAAAAGTGATGTCGATCGATCCTCCTGTTGAGATTGTCACTATGTATATACGACTCTCGTGTCTATATACACACGAGAGTCATTCGGACAGTAAAGAACGGTTTTTTTTAACATTTTTTATTATATCTAAACAAAACTTTTTTTACAACATACTTGATACTTAAAAATATTTTTTCTACGTAATCGCCGTTCAAATTTAAAAACTTGTAACGTTTCACCAATTTTGCTATGCCTACTACATACTCGGATGCCGCCAAGTTGTTTAACTACTCACTAACACCCTCTTTCAGTTAGTCATCACTTCCAAAGCGGTTCCCGAAAAAGTTCTTCAGTTTGGGAAACAGATGGAAATCATCCGGCGCCAAGTCACATCGGCCAATGATCAAAAACTCCCAACTGCTGTAGCAAGTTTTTCATCAATGCAGCAGAATGTGGTCGTGCATTATTGTGCAGAAGCATAACGCCGCAAGACAACAATCTGCGCCGTTTGTTTTGAATGGCGCGGCGGAATCGGTATAGCGTCTGACAGTAGACCGCTGTATTTATTGTCTCCCCTCTAGGATGTAATCGACGAGTAGAATACCCTTCCGATCCCAGAACACTGTAGCCATAACTTTTCTCGGGCTCAAAATTTGTTTTGTTTTTTCGGTTTTGATGTAAAACAGAGTGATGCCGTTCTGTTGACTGGCGTTTTGTTTCTGGAGTGATATGCAAAATCCCGGTCTCGTCACCGGTAACAATGTGGTTCAAAAACTCATCGACACCTTTGTCGTACCAACTGAGGAAAGTTAGTGCAGCTCCAATTCGTTTCTTTTTGTGTTCGTGTGTCAAAATCCGAGGGACCCTGCTTGCACGCACTTTTTTGAAACCCAAATCACCACTAACAATTTCATAAAGAACAGTTTGTGAAATTTCAGGAAAGAATGAATTTAGTCCATCTATCATGAAACGTCTGTCCTGTTGAATTTTTCCCTCGATCCTTGATTTGAGTTCGTCAATCACAGCTGAAGGTCGGCCCGAGCGCTCTTCATCGTGAACATTCGTCCGTCCGCCATTAAACATAATGCACCATTTTTGAACTGAAGGTTCATTGCATTACCATAAACCTTCGTTATTTTTCTGTAAATTTCAATAGGTTACATTCCTTTGCATTCAAAAAGCGTATTACACTACGAATCTCACATTTTCCGGGATCGTTAATTTTAAATAGTAGACAGTGGACACCGATATACTTTGGTGGTTGGTGTTCGATTAGTCACATATCTCAAGAATGATGGCTTGAGTCTGTACAAGACCATACTTCGTTTACATCCTCATCTCACTGGACCACGTGGGGCTGATTATTGTTTACTAGTTGAACAGATTGCAACGTTGTAAAACCAGGAGTGAAGCAGATTTCATTGCCTTCTTTATAGAGTCAAACATTCTATTACAAACGGCTTTCTATGTCCATCGAAATTTAGAAGATTTTTGTCCTAAAAGTTACATTTTCATCTATTTAGCACGACACTGATTACACAATGAACATCATTGATTTCAAAAAATTCCATTCTGGCTTACAATATTTATACCTCATGTAACTTACATGCGCCCCTAGACCAACCCGGTCTGCGCAACCGGTCATCGCAACCCGGTTTGCGATGAAAAGTTTCACCCCTAGACCAACCCGGTGGGTTAGTACATTGAATACACATAATCTAACCAAACATAACCTACGCTCGCTTCGTTCGCTAACCTCGACTAATTAACAGTAATAATTTGATTATTTAAATAATAAATTCGGTAATTACTGTTTATAGTCGAGTTTTTATTTTGATATGCAAAATGTTTTAATATGGAAAATATGTAAAATGACTGGAATATTTAATAAATAAATTGCTATATATTGATTAAATTCTTCAACATTGGAGGCTTTTATACATATTAATCGCTAATTATGCATAATCACCGGATTAATCAAATTTACCGTAAAATATACACGTTTTCCTCAGTATCTATTGACGATTGTTACAATAAAAAAACCGTTTTAAATTTAAAAAAAAAAATGTTGTAAACGTTTTTAAAAAATTTAATTAAGAGAAAATCTCCTTTTTTTTGTTTCCATATAAAAAAGAAGATATTCCTGTTTCATCAGTAGTGATTTATCGGGCGACAATAACACGTTAGTGTTTTTCGCCCTGAAAAAAAAAGCAGTGATTTATGATCATAACAAATTATTACTTATTGGAAGGATAGTAAAATTACTAACTTAAATAAAAAAGTTATAATTAGTTTAACTTATCTTTTAAATTTATGTATTTATGGATGGATGTTCCGGAGAGAATTCTGAGCAGTGTTGTAACACGAGAGGAACTATACACCTTACTATTTAACACAAACAACCTTAAAGATGCCCTTATGCATCGCTATTTTTAATAACACACGTATCTAAAGTATGTAAATAAACACATTTAGATTACATTAACAATAAAGAATGCTGTATCAACAGTTGATAATAAAAGCTCTGGTTACGTAACTTATAATAATTCTCCTACACATAACTTTACACTGTACTGTACACAATAAAATTAATGACAATAATATGACGTTACGGCAATTACTGTATTTATAAAAAACTTTTCGTATTAAAATACTACTTTTACAAAAATACCACACCAAATATATTTTACAAAAATAGTTCTGGTTTTTCTAAATTTCAACATATCAGCCTTTAAGTTCTTCCTCTCATAAATTTCAACTAATCGAAAATATTATCACAAAAAAAATATATATATATAATTTTTTAAAAGACGTATAAGGTCACTGAAGGAATAAGCTTTAATTAACGGGTCATTTTCCCGTAATAAAACAATAACACATCTTCTTAAAAGTACGTTGCCAATATCTTATTTCCCAGTAATTTTAAATTAATATAGCTCATAAAAAATAAAAAAATAAACTTATAAATTAAAATAAACCATAAGTTATTTTTATTGCATATTTTTATAAGTTAAGGAACCGATTGGTGGTAGGACTGCCATAATTTTTTTTTTTATTAGAATGGCTTAAACACTTACAAGTCATTAGCCACTAATACATGTCAACAAAATGAAGTGAGAATTTATCCAATGTTTTTATTAAGGAGATCTTCCGTGCTGTTACATGCTGTTACGAAACTATCAGTTTTTTTACTGGAGATATAAGTTTTAAGTCGTATCCAAAACCTATTTAATTTGTTTTTTCCTATTAAAAGGGGGGATAACAGAAGACCAACATTAGATTTTTAAGTAATATATCCTTACATCTCGTTGTAACAATTAAATAAGGCAAAAATCTAATTAATAGTTAATGGAAAAGATTTAGTAAAAATATATTACTTTCCTAATGTGTAGGTTGCAATTTAACTAATGAACAATAAGCAAACGTCCTCCCACGTCCCAATAAAGTGAGGATGATATGCAAGAGATGTGTAAATGACGTATAGTCTTGCACACATTCGGCCGACCACTGAAAAGCATGTGACTCAGACGTGTAGTTAATTGAATCAAAACCACGAAAGTAGTTGCCGGCCTCCGTGGCGCGAGTGGTAGCGTCTCGGTCTTTCATCTGGAGGTCCCAGGTTCAATCCCGGTCAGGCATGGAATTTTTCACACACGCTACAAATCATTCATCTCATCCTCTGAAGTAATACATAACGGTGGTTCCAGAGGTTGAAAAAAAACCATGAAAGTACATCGGTATCCACTGTCTAGAATTCAAATCCTATTAAAAATTGCAGCAAGTAAATTAAAAAAAAAAAGTTGAAAAAACTCTGTTAATAATAATGTAATATTCTCGTATTTTAGCAAATTTGTGCTCGTTTGTAAACTACTTATATTATGTTATAAGTTTGTATAACATATTTTTACAATATTCATCATATTTAGGCGATGAAATGATTTCTACTTTTACAAAGAAGTCTAATAACCCTCTTAAAAATAAAACAGGAGTAGCAAACTAGGTAGGTAGGTATACATACATATATATATATATATATATATATATATATACAGGTGTATCAAAACTGCATGGTAATCTCTCGGAAACGGATTCTATATCTAAAAATAAGAAAAAAGTTTCCAATAAACATATGCCTGAAAACGT
>JAAAKQ030287069.1:0-27295 GCA_010016005.3 Zanna intricata | reverse complement strand
TTCAAAGTTTCTCCTAAATCTTTTTCACTTTCTGCTAGAATTACTATATCGTCAGCAAATTGTAGCATCTTTATCTTTTCACCTTGCACTGTTGCTCCGGTGCTAAATTGTTCTTTAACTTCATTAATTGCTAGTTCTATGTAAAGATTAAAAAGTAACGGGATTAGGAAACATCCTTGTCGGACTCCCCTTTTTATTACCGCTTCTTTTGTATTATTACTGTTGCAGTTTGGGTCTTGTAAATGTTAGCAATTCTTCTTCTATCTCTATAAATTTTTTAAAATGCTGAACATTTTATTCCAGTCTACGTTATTAAATGCGTTTTCTAAACCTATAAATGCCATGTACAAGGGTTTTTTTTTTCAAGGTCCAATCAGTCGCGAAATTAAAACCACAGTGAAAATAAAAAATTTTTTATTTGTAACAAGTAGTTACGCTATTTCTCTACATAGTCGCCAATCGCATTTAGACATTTGTCATAGCATGGTACCAACTTTCCAGTACCCTTGTCATAGAACGGAGCCGCCTGTGTTTTCAGCCATGTTTCTACACTGGTCTGCAGCCCGATGTCTGTGCCAAGATGCTGTCCTCCTAGCCAGCGTTTCATGTGATGAGCAAAGAGGTGAAAATCTGATGGAGCCAAGTCCGGGCTGTATGGTGGATGATCAAACACTTCCCAAGGAAAACGCTGCAGGAGCTTCTTTGTTACAGCTGCAGTGTGCGGCTGAGCATTGTCATGGAGAAAGACAATGCCTGATGACAACATTCCTTTTCGCTTATTCTGAATTGCCCTTTGTACATGTTGAAGAGTCACGCAGTATGAGGCTGCAGTGATGGTCGTTCCTCCTTCCATGAATTGAACCAAGAGAACTCCTTCCGGTCCCAGAACACAGTAGCCATACACTTTCTGTTGGAGAAGGTCTGCTTGAACTTCTTTGGTTTACTGGGAGGATGAGAATGCATCCACTGTTCGGGTTGTTCTTTTGTTTCTTCAGTTTTGAAATTGGTGGAAATGGACTCATGCCTCATCTCCTGTGACAATTATGTTAAAAAAATCTTCTCCTTCATTGTGGTAGTGCTGGAGAAATGTTAGGGAGGCGCCTATTCTCATTGTTTTGTGATGGTTGGACAGTATCTTGGGAACCCATCTTGCACACAGTTTGCGGTACTGAAGTCTCTCACTCACAATGGTGTAGAGAGCTGACCTTGAAATTTCAGGAAACGAATCGCTCAGTACAGAAATTGTGAACCGACGATTTTCTCAAATTGCCCTCATCCACTCGCTCAATGAGATCGGTTGACACTCGCTTCCTTCCCTGACCGCCTGCATCACTGTATCGCTGAACATCTATACGTCCTGCTATAAAGTTCCTGCACCATTGTTGCACTTTGCTGTCACTCATTGAGGTTTCACCGTACACATTACTTATTTGTCAATTAATTTCAGCTGCATTACACCCCTCAACCTGAAGAAATCGAATTACCCGCACGTACTTCACACTTGGTGGAAGATGCTATTGTTGTAGACATGTTTACGTGCTAGCTGCCTGTTCAGAACTAAACAAAGTGACACGGCGTGGTAGAAGGCCATACTAGAGATGCTGCGCAACACATATGTGCAAAGGTTCATCCGATTTTTGCGCAGGTTTTTATTTCATGACTGATCGGACCTTGAAAAAAAATAACTCGTATTTTGGTTTAATCTTCCTTCTACTATTAATCTGAGTGATAAAATTGCCTCTCTTGTCCTATACTTTTCCTGACTCCAAATTGGTCTTCTAACACTTCTTTCACTCCTCTCAATTCTTCTGTACAGTATTCTTGTTAAGATTTTTTTTTACCGGAGCTTCATCGGTCTTTAGAAAGGGAAGTCTACCTCTAAGGACAACTAGATGATATTTTCGCCCTGTCTGCCTTCCCTCGCATTCCAGTATGTTCCTTACGAGGTCTGCGATTGAAGCATCCTATATCTCAGTTTGTAATTCACCTATTATTTCCTCTTTAGTCTTCTTGATGTTGTTGAAGATGTTCCCAAGTGATAAGACCAAATCGTTTCCATTGCCAGAATCCACAAAGGCCGCATGAAACTTCTTGTTGATGGTAGCTTCGTCAGTTATCCCGTCATTGGTTAGCCTAGCCTCCATGGAGGCTGTTAACACATTTCAGCTTTGATTCCCAAGGTGTGAAGTAGCCATGCTATTTGTGGGTGTCTTGCTGCCAGGCTCTTGTGTGACTTTTTCTCTATTATTCTTTAAGATCAATTATCACAATATTATCCAGGGCTCCATCCCTTCTGTCGAGCTGTTCGGTATATGTATTGCAGTTTACATTCCTTTCCATTCTCTTTTAATGAAGTCCACCATGTTTTCTTCTGGGATTCCATTATTAAGCCTGTCTGTGATAGGGCAGCCAGTGATGACTGCCTTCTGTGTTGTCGCTTCTAACTAGTGTTTTTTCCTGTATGCATTACTCCTGCTCACCAATCTTTTCAGTTCTGCCACAGTATCATCTAGTTTCGCATCAACCTCCTTTATACTGTTTAATGGTCTTTTCTATACTTTTTTGGAAGTCTAATGAATGCCAGCTGTTTCAGCGTCCTGACGATGCCCTCTATTTCCTTGGATAGCACACCTTCCTCAGGTAATGCTTCCCTTGTATTTTGCGTACCGTTTTTTTGTCTGTTATCTGTATCATGGTGGGGTGGGAATTCCACGGGCTACATGTCGGGCATCACTACGCTAGTGCTGGCCTCTGCGGATTAGCCTCCATATAAGAATGTAATTTTGTATTATCTTCCATTAGTGATGTCTTAATAGTTGTTTGATGGTAACAAATTTGTTCTGTAGTTCACACCAATTCAAGGGAATTGTAATTTCAATCTTGTTCAAATTTTGACCTCCTACGAGATTCAGATTAACTGTCAAGGAAATTAAACACAAAGTAAAAAAGTAATATAAAATAAACAAGGTTGGTAAACTTGTCTCTACTAGAAATTATACAAAAAATTAAACTAGCACTGACTATATCACTAATGAGGACCAACTACATTACTATATATATTCAATTATTATTAAGTATTACATAGTAGCAGCCACCAATTTTATAAATGAATAAAATAAACTATAATATAAAGTAAAATAAACTAGTCTATTATGGTTGTTTAACTATAAAAAAGTACTAATAAACACTGAGACAGTTTATATTACAATGATTGACTAAATTACTAGGACCTATGAGGCTGAATATGTTACTAATTATATTATTTAGTTAATATAACACTTTTATAGTTTCTTGCAACCAAATTCAGTTATTTATGCTCTAAAAACTAGTTTATTACACTAAATTAATTAATAGCACTTAAAATAATTACAACTATTCAGTGGCCCGAGCTACTACTTTACTTTTCTGTAGCATGGCAAAATGTTTCGGAGCTACTATATTATTTAACCTGTCATTTTTGTTTTCCGCTAATTTAAGTTAAAATCCTAACACTATGTATATTTCACTCAGAAAATTTTCTAAGTTAAAGTACTATCACTGTAATAACTTAAATTACTGGCTTATTTCACTATACTTGTTCACTACTGTCACTACATGAACATGTCTTTCCATGTCGATTTAAAAAACTAAATTACTTATAAGCTACTCTTTTTTTTTTTGTGGTCGAAAAATGCTGAGGCATTATCATCACCTGGATTATAAACTACTGAATGTCTTAAATCTGTACTTGTTCGATTGGAATTTTAAATTACATTAACATACAAATATGTACAAAAAATTCAATATATATCATTCAGTACTGAATGTCGCAAATAGTGGCAATATAGCTGCCTACCAACACCGAATCTCCACGCACCCTCCTGAGGAAGGGTGCTTAACTAAACGATAACAAACCCTTTTTCACTTTTCCTTGATCAATTTTCATAATTCAAAAAAAACATTTCTACACAAGAAGTGAACAATTTTGGATACCTAATAATAGCATTCCAAGATGCCACTCGCTAGGGCAACCTGCCCGGAGGGCCCAGCTGCAGAGGTGTACCATAGGCATGCCATGCAGCTAGTCATTTCTAAAATTGTTATTTCAGACTTTTAATTAAGCAAACCTATGAAAATATATCAAAATTATTTAAGCTAATTACCATTAATTTCGCATAGAATTTTAATAACAAATTATTTTTGGATCTAATATTAAATAAATCTTTTGTATATAACTGACAAACAAAAGGATATGTTAACCCTAGTAAAGTAAGCAATAATTTCATCTTTACAAATTTTTTCTATATTCTTATTCATCATATTCCTACTCATATTTTTTATCATTTTGAGTTTGATTAATTATACTGTAATTCCGTGATAAAAGTTCCTGCTCATCATTTTGCCTTTAGTAATTATTATATAACTCTTCCTAAATTATCCATTTCTTTAAGTTTTTTCAGTGTAGCACTTTATTTAAATTTTTATCATTCCATGCTATGACTCAAAAAAAGTCGTGTAGATTCATATTTTAGGTTATGCAGAAATTGGTTAAGTAAGTTTATTTACTTATAATTCTCCTAGTTAGCAATTTATGTTAATTGTTATATTGTTGTAGCACTTCTAATATGTGTTATTTTGTTCTTTTTAGGTGTAAATTTAACTTAATAAATCTCTTATGTTATGATAAAAAAGTTCTGTTTTTCTTTCAACAATGCAGAATTTCTAAATTAAGTAAAATATAATTTTTCTTTGAAAGTTTACAGAGGTGAGAAAATACTGTGTCACAAAAAATGGTTGTACTTTTCACTCATGTGGTACTCAAGTTCAAATCATTATAATTGATGTTAATTTTTGTTATTTACACTTATTAAACATCAATCAATTAGGATTCCCAGTAACTAATGAAAAGATGCTGCAGTAATTGAAGCCTAATCTTAATTGTTTGTTAGAACAGTTTGATACCTATGGAGCACCTACAACGTACCAATCTGTTTTTTTACTGACAAGCTTTCTAATCAACAAGATCTGACTCATATAGGAAGGCAGATCGTATCTATATTGTATTATTTTTCTTTACTATGATGAACAAAGTTTTAGTGATATTTACTGTAAATCTTTTTAAGTTTTATTTTGAGCTGAAAATAAGTATTTTAAAAAAGGTTTTTGAACACATTTTTAATATTTATATTAAAAAACCGTATGTTTATTTATAAAATAACAATAAAAACATTAAATAGAATCTATACTATTCTTGCTTTTAATTTACTTTTATTTGTTATTTTCTTTCCTTTTAATGGTTAACATTTAATTAAAATAAATTTTTTATCATTTTTTTTATAGAAGTATTAATTGTTTTTCTTTTTACAACTTTAGATTAAATTACAAATTTATATAATTTTTGAAATATTTAAGATTTTTTCATAACAGTTTAGAATATTAAAAAATAGTATGCTTCATTTAACCTTAAAAGATCAGATTTTAGGTTATGCAGAAATTGGTTAAGTAAGTTTATTTACTTATAATTCTCCTAGTTGGCACTTTATGTTAATTGTTATATTGTTGTAGCAGTACTAATATGTAAGTGTTACTTTGTTCTTTTTAGGTGTAAATTTAACTTAATAAATCTCTTATGTTATGATAAAATAATTCTGTTTTTTTTTTCAACAATACATAATTTCTAAATTAAAGATAGCTATGTATTATAATTTTTATTTTTTTTTGTATGTTTCATTGTAGTCAGTTTGTGTTGAAAACTACAACTTTTTTGTTTGTGAAAATAATCATTGATTATTTTAATTTAGATTACATTAACTAGAAATCATGTCATATTATACACAAAAGGTACAAAAAGTGAAAGATATAGATGTAAGGTAACTTTTTTGTTTTTGTTTTTTTTTTAATGTAGGACTGCAGTTTTTATAACATGGTATTACATTTAAGATTGTTTAAAGAAAATATTTTTAATTTGTTGGTTTTAAGATTACTAAATTTTGACTAATATAAGTCCAGATACTTATATTTATATTATAAGTTAATTATATTAAATATTTGTTTTGTTACAAGATATCTTTATTTTGTTAATTTATTTTTCTACATGATGTCGTTTATGATATTGCATATCTGGGTTTTTCTTGTTTTGATGGAATCCTTTATAGCCCATCTATTTTGTTTCCTTTCTGTTGTAAACAATTTTGCAATTTTCTTTTGCATAAAAAGAAACTTGCAAGAATTAAGAATTTACAACACTTAATGTTTTTCTGTGAAATTACGAGTACTACAGTACTTTTATTAATGAGCTATTTACCCATAAATTTTAATTTCAGATTAGAGCTTGTGTAATAAAGTGATGAACTGTGTAATGAAATGATTATAAAATATCTTGCTTGGAAATTTTAACAAGGATTTTCCCTCTGTGATAACAGATTTTTTTTCTATATTTTCTTTACAATAGATTAATTACTGTTGGCCAGGTATGCAAATTATACTTTTAAAACTAATCTTTGAAAAACCAAATTCATTTAGTTTTGGCAAAAATCTAGGCAAAACTGTTCTAAAAAGAATTAATGTACTTAATAACCTGCCATAAATTTTGATGTTATTTTTTTTATTCATGTTACTTATACTATCCTTATTGTTGCATTTCTTTTACTATTTCATTTTTATTCCTATTGTTATCTTAGTTTTCATCATAGTTTAAACCTAGTTTACTAATATTTTTATATTCAAGAAATAATATTTTTATATTTTAATATTTAGCCTCCTGTTATTATTTTGACCAGGTATAAAAGAAAGTGGTTTTCATCCAAAAAAAAAAAAAAAAAGAGTTGTATTTTTCTTCTTAATCTTTTAGGCCCTAAAATACTGAATAACATTTAGAAATACTGATTGAAATATTTTTGGAAATACGGATAACATTTAGTCAGATTTAACTCCAATGTCATATTGTTTTATCCTATTTAATGGCAAATAATTTTGTAGTTGGTGTTATTATTAAGGGTTATATATTGTCGGTTATTATTGTGGTGTTAATTAAGTTATTATTGTGAGTTATAAATCTAGTTTTTAGGTGAGTTTTATTTCACTGTACTATAGAATTAGTAGAATTAATTTCTTTAATGCTATTTTATCAAGAATTAATATTCTGCTTATGGTAATTTCATCAGTCTCATCTTCCTTATGTATTTAACACTTCTAAGAAAAAATTAAAAATTACTATTATGATAGAAAATATGATTAAATAAATGCAAGATTTCAGAACTATACCTTTATTTTTAGGGACTAATGAATGTTTCAAAGAAATGTTTCATTTTTGATTTTTATGTATACATTTATAATCTGTCTTGATTTGCTGTTTTGCTAATTTTTGTACTATGTTTAATTAAACATTTATTAGTGTGCATTTGCCTAAAACTTGACATTTTTATATTGTAACTTTGGATATGAGATATGAACACTAAGAAAAAGGGGAAGAGAAGGTTGGGAACATTTAAAATGTAGGCATGAGGAGATAGAGACAATTAAGTGGTTAGGCAGAAGGGAAAATGAAGTAGTGAGAAGAATGAAATGGATATTAAAGAAACTTAAATATAACAATTTTAAAGCTAATACCTGGGATATATCAGGTGAAAGAATTAATTAAAAAAGTACTTAGAAGAAAAGTAGAGGATACAAAAAGGAGAAGAATAAAAATATTTTATTTTAAATAGTCTAAAAGGAAATCAAAAGCTTAGCTAGAAATTGAGGGAAGAAAGAGAAGTTTCTTGTAAGGACTTGCCTCAGTTGTAACCAGATTATGATGGAACTTTGGATGAGTGGATTATGTGATTATTTTTATTAACATTCAACAACATAATAAAACAAATTCTAAAAAAATAAGAGTTAAAAGTTTATTAATTATGACTTAATTTTTGGATAACATTTCAGCCTCAGCCTTTAAAAAAAAAAAGTAAATATTAAAGAAAATCATTAGTTAGAAAGTTTTTTTCTCTCATTACATTATCTTTTTATATTATATTGCATTGAGTGTAAAATATCCAAGATGCAAGAAACGTTATTAATTGTTTCTGTGAGAATAACTGTTCATTGCACAACCAAGCTCTGTGTGAATAAGGTGTCGCTTATGGAACGTTAAAAACTCCTATTTTTTGGTGACCTTAGCTTGATAACAGAAGTAATGGAAAACTACTTAACTCCTAACTTTTAGTAATAGTTTGGAATGGAAAGCTTATTTTCTTAAGAATACTATAATATCATTTCAGAAAATACCATCGTTATCAATATGAAATCACTGACAACTTTGTGGCTATGTGGCATCAGTTTAGGAAAATTAGTTAAACCATTCTTTTGCAGTCCAGAGAAGTACCTTGCAAATACAGTGCTTCTCAAGTATATAAGGACACCCTGATTTAGTTTGTTTCTGACCATTGCCTGACACTTTTGATAATCTGTGTAATGTAATGTATGTGGCTTAAAAAAAGAATTGTTTTGGTATAAATTGTTTTTTTTTCCATCTTTAATTTAGAGCATGTTATTGCAATTTTTTTTCAATGAAAATTTATGATTTTTTAAATAGAAAAGAGCAGTTTGCTCGAAAATTACTAATCTTGAAATTTTACACAGAAGTTTTATTTTTTATTGCGAGTTTGTGAACTATAAACAAATAATTTTTTTTTTGGAATTCAGCAAGTGAGGTTATTTCAAACATTTTCAAAGAAAGAGATTAAAATCTACTTTCTTGTAATTTTACATAATGAATTTATTTTTCAAAATTGGAGGAAATTTATGGAGGTCAGGTTGGTAGTATTGGCCTCTAATATTATCCTATCTGTGTTTTGTAGGTTATATGTGTTAATTTTCTTTGAATATTTGAAAAGTGCAATTTTATTGTTGAAAAGTATTGTTCTTCATTTTTTAAACTTGCTTCGTTGTAGTGTTGTAGTGTTAGTGAAAGTGTTAATGGCAAGCTGTTGGATTGTCCAAGGCAGTTAAAACTTTTAGAGAAAGTAGTAACATTTTAAACATCAGTAAAACATGTGTTAAACAAACTTTAAAAAAATTTAAAGAAGTTGGTTTTGTTGCTGATGGCCAAAGTCTGGTAGGCCTAGAAAAACCAGCCCATGTAATGGCAGGATGATTATTCAAAAATTTAAAGCTGATCGTAGGACAAGACTTATGAACTTGCCAGTGAAATGAGTCATGAAGTTGTTGTTTCTGTAAGTATCCATACTCTTTCAAGAAGGCTTCTTAAGGTTGGTGTAAAATCTCACTATGCACAACAATAACCTCTGCTTATTGACATTCATCAAAAGAAGCACTGGAAATGGGGGCCGAGAAGTCTGGGTGGATGAGAAGCTTGGCATCATGTTGTGTTATCTGATGAGAGTAGGTTTGAATTATTCCCAAAATAGAAGATCCGAGTCTGCTGCACAAGAACTGAAAAGTTCTTGCCCACTTGCATTACCCCAGCTGTTCAATACAGAGGCAATGCTGTCATGGTTTCTGGGTGCATTACCAGTGATAATCATGGAGAGCTGCATTTTGGAGATGGCTGCATGACCTCAGTAAAATACACTAATATGCTGGAGGATGTGATGCTTCTGTCAGTAAATAACCTGCTAGGAGAAAATGTTTTGTTCCAACAAGGAACTTTGTGGCACCTTGCCACAAAGCACGAGCTACCATGAAATGGTAAACAACCATGATGTAGAAGTTCTTCCATGCTCAACCTATTCTCCAGATTTAAACCCAGTCAAGAATCTCTGTGAACACATGGCAGCAAAACTTCTCATTTGCAAACCACTCAACAAGGTAGAACTTCAATTTAAGTTCCAAGAGATCTGGTAGTCCTTTGTCAAGGAATACTGTTGCGCTTTGATTGACAGTACGATAAACAGAATTGAAGTATGCCCGAAGGGTAAGGGTGGTCCCCAACAAAGCACTAATGTTTAAGAAATAAATTATTGATTGTAATATTTGTCAAAATGAAAAGATTCATTAAATAATATTGTATATAAATTCTATTTTTTTCTTTTATCTTTTTTCTATTTTATCTTTGAGTAGTGTCCTTATTCATTTGAGAAGCACTTTAAATTTAAGAACTGTATACAATTATGCATATTATAGAATATATGCATTTTGCCATCCACATAGAACTTGCTTAACATGGGCAGTAAAAAAACATGTATTGTTAAAAATAGATCACTATATTTTTTAAATTCTAATAAATAAAAATTACTTATGAAGACATGTAGTAAGCTTAATAAAAGTTCTCAATATAACAAATATTTTGAATCCATAGATTCATCATCAGTTATAAAATACTATATCGTATATAAAATCTCATAAGTTGTTATAAGCATCTCTGTAAAATTATATTCATACATATCTTTTTAATATTATTAGCATTTTAGGTAGTTACTGCTTACTTAATACCATTAATAATGTTAAAGCATGTCTCTGGAATATAAAATTATCATTTTGAGGTATGACAGCTTTAAAAGTAATATTTTAAATATATAATAGCTTACAAGGTATTTTTAAAAACAGTTTTCTATAATAAAGCCTCTTAATCTTTTTTCATGTGTATTTACTTCTGAGAATATTTGAAATATAATTAAGTATAGAAAACCCAGAAAAATACATCTAATTTGATAAGTTTAAAGCAGTGAGTCTAAAACATCTCATCAATATAGATGTGTAGGAGTTGAAAAAAGTGATACTTACGATGTGAATCCTTCAAACATTTAGGACTAGAGATATATATGAGTTACTTGTTCAAGGGAAAATCTAGGTTTGAATTGTAAAATAATAGTGATTATTATAAATAAAATAATAATGATTAACAGAAATGAAACCAAAATGAATTTCTTCAAGATTTCATAAAGATAATATGTTTTAAAAGATTAATGATGTGATTAGTTGGTGCTTCAAATCTTGTGCTGGCAAAAATTATACAAATATTTTCTTACAGAAATATGAAAAATTCTAATGAAAACCAGTAATAATTAGGTAATTATCTTCTTTGGGAAAAACACAGGTATCTACCATAGGAGTTTTCGTATAATAAACTATATTAGAGCTTGTTAACTCATCAAGCACTAAGCAATATGTGCATATAAAAAATAAAATTGAACATTTAAAAATTCCACGATGAAAACACCTTAAAAAAAATATGCAAAATAATTAACTATTTTTACCTTGTAGTCCTCTGTGGTACTGTTTTTTAAGACAATAAAATTTAACGTTTTGATTAACCATCGTGCATGCTGTGATTATAGCTAAAGCTTCTTATCTATGCAGTCTATGGTCATACACGATGATCAATCAAAATTTTAAATTTTATTATCGTAAACAGTGTCGCAGAGGATTAAAAGGTAAAATTACAGTTGTTTAAATATTTCTTAAGCTTTTTTTTCATGGGTTTTTAAATGTTTTTATTTACTTTTTAAAGATTAGTTCATCTGTACCCAACAGTAGAACATTTATAAGCAGGTGATGAAGTTGATATGGTTATGATGAAAACTTAATATACGTGACCAGCACAAATTATTTAATAATCCACACAATAAATAATATTTAATAATCCACACTCCAGCCTTGCTTGAGTTAAAAAGACTTTGAAACATTCAAAAGCCTTTTCAAAGAAATATATCTACTGCAGTACCCCCTGGCAATTTATAACCATAAAACTAATCTAAAAACTTGCTCTACATAATGCAAAAAACTGCATCAAAATCAGTCTAGCCATTTTGAGAAACACATCTATTGCAGCATCTCTCGCGGCTTATAACCATAAAACTAATCTAACAACATCCTTTGTGATGATACGTATGTAATGCAAAAAATGAATCTAAATTGGCTCAACTGTTTTAGTAAAACACATCTACTGCAGGACCCTTTGGTGGCCTATAACTATAAAACTAATCTAAGAATATGCTCTGAGGAGATAACTTGTGTAATGCAAAAAACCGCATCAAAATCAGTCCAGTAGTTTTTGAGGAAATATGTAACAGACATACACAGCACAACCTTTTAGCCCAAAGACATATACAGCCTCCATTCTGTCTTCGGTAAAGTGCCAATAGCTTTACAAGTCATAGTTTATTATGTCATAAAAGGTTGCTAATTACAAGACAGTTTTATTCAGTTACTGATAAAAAGTGGTAATTATTTTTCATTTCCTTGTTCTGTGTGAGTACTCTGCATTTGATAGTGGTATATTCGTATAGTATAAATATATTTGTTTTTTATGAATTTTTATAATTTAATATTTTTCTTCGTCTGTAAAATAAAAGTTCTTTAAAACATAATTTGTGAGAACTTTTTTTTTAAGCTGAATTGTAATTATGGTCTGTAGTATCTGATTCTGTTTTCATTACAATTTTACTACAAGAATTGAATTATTCTACTTTTAACTGTTCTCACATTATTCATTTTCTTTCGTTACATATTGTCTGCCATATATAATCAAAATGGAACTATCCTGACTGCCTTTTTAAAGCTTTCTGTAATAAGACCAAAAGTCCTTTTAAATAGAAGTTAAATATGCCGTAGGATTTATTGCACTGTATTTATTTTCTCCTGCAGGATACTTTACTCTCATCAGTATTAACATTGATGTTTATCATATTTTTAGAATTAAATTTGTCTGTTATTAGCTTTTTTGATTTTATTCTATTAAATAATGTCAGTTGCATTTAATCACTGATTTGAATTATCTAATTCAGAAGTTGTAGTAGTGTCCTTCACTTTTATGGTGATGTTTTAATTTAAATTAAGAATGAATAAACAGAGTCTACGTATAGAGTTCTTTTTTAAATTTACTTTGAATATATTTAAATCGCTCTTACTACTTTTATAATTTCTTCATTATGAGTTGAATAATAGTTTTATAATTTGTGACAATTTGTATTAGTTATTAAATCTGTCATTAAGTTGTTTTAATAACCATTTGCAAAATTGCAAAACGCTGGTTAACAAAATCGCCTTGATGATATTATTGAGATTTTATGCATTAGTCTTTTAATTTACTCATTTAGTTCTAATTATAGATACTGTACAATTACTGAATGGAAAGTAATTAAATTTTAATTCTTTATAGTTTGTCAAGTTTAAACAATATATATTAAAAAAAATTATCATAATTTATATAACTACCCCCAATGTCAAAATTAATGTTTGATATTTTATTTTCAGAAAGAATAAAAAAAGTAAAAAGAAAAGTTTTGGAATGGGTGGACCTGACATAGGGGCAACTGGTGGATCAGATAGCAGATCATCAACCCCTGTTTTAGAAAAAGGAGGAGGTAAAGCATCACAGTCATCATCCCAAGATTCAGCCAGTGACGTACCTAAAAAAAGAAAAATTAGAACAGATCCTGCTGTAGAAACTGTAAGTATTTGTCTTTTAACTTTTCTCAGGTTAATGAACAATTTTTAAAAAATATTAATAATTTTAATTACAACTCTGTAAAACCACCTTAGGAGTTAACATTGAGTTATAACTCAATGATATCTTAAGAGTTACATCAGCTCTAAGGTATTAAGAGTTATGTTACTACTAAGATATATGGTTTTTGAAAAATCATTATATGCAAATTTCAGCTGCTAATGAGATTTTCTTAAAGCAAGGCTCATAATTTCTTCATATCTTCTTAACACACCCTCTTTCCTGTTGTGACTGTCACTTTATATTTCTGAATGTTAATACCCATCTGATGCTGTTTTACAATTTTTCCCCACTCATTTAATTTGAGTTTCTTTATTTTGCCATACCATCAGGTCATCTGTGTGCTGCCTTGTTTCAGACCGTTTATCTAATCTATTTAATCTGTATTTTCATCTACCTTTATGTAGCTATATATCTGCTTTATGTAGCTATATATTTTTTTCATATATCTTCTTTGCCTTTTTGACGATCCTTCTCCATTCCTTTTTCTTAAGGCATTCCATACTTCCCTTTTATCCATGTTGTCATTTCCCTTTTCAGTATCTAGAATGGCTGGCAGCAAATCCTTCTTTTTTCTAAAATGTAAATATTTACTTTTCTACCACAGTAGATAAACGTCTAGTTATAGTATTTATATTTAGTATAAAAAGTTGATTCTTGACTCAGACTTATCTGAGGAACAAGCTAAGACCAATTAGTTTCCAGTTTGAATCAACAATTTGAATCAGTGAGATTACTTGGTTGTATGTTAATAGATAGGTTAAGCAATGATGATGATGGCTTACTAGTGTTTTGCATTTTCATATATGACTGTTCTGTTAATTAATTTAAAACTGTATATATATAAAATTGCTATTTTACCTTAAAAAGTAATTAAAATTTATCTGTTAGAGAATGAAGATAATCTTCTAACTCAGAATTAATTATTGTAAGAAATAAATTTGCCTTTGTTAAAGCGTTTGCAAAATTTTTTTAAGTAATTTCTTTAGAAAAGATAATAAGTTTTTTACCAATTATTTTTAAATTCTTAATTTTAATATTATTTAACACAAAAGATCATTTCACTGATAATTAATTTTTGTTTCCTAACTTGCATTACATGACTTTAATCTGTTTTTTTATGCTGAAAACGAATATGAACTCAGAATCTTTCTATCACCCACCATTTTTTAAAAATTGTTAAATTTTAATTAAAGGATTTTTTTCAACATACAAGTAGCATTTTAAGTTTCTATAATGTACTTTATTAGCTCGTTTTTTATTTAACTTTGTTAACATAGTTTGTAAACTATAAATAAACAATATTAGACAAAGAATTAAATAATATCATAGTCACATATTATGACATCATATCTAATAATGTAGAGTGAGCCATCATGGACAAGATTAATTATGTCTGTGCAGGTAAAAACATGTAGCTGAAAACACAGCTGTGTTATTTGTATTAAGCACTGGATTTAGGAATGAAATAATTATGTTCCTCTTATTGCTGTCTTATATTTGTTAATGGTGCAGTGTTATAATGACTCAGAATTGTGTAAACGATGTAGATGCCTTTTGTTATGTGTGTGGTGAGTTTACTGTAAAATCAAATAGAAAAACCATTACACCTTTAATTAAAAAAGGCATATCATTTGTACTTTCAGTGTAAAATTGGTGATCAGGATAAGATGTGGGCTCCTCATATAGTATGCACTCTGTTTTGTATATTTAAGGAATGGCTGAAAGATATACAGAAGGGTTTGCCATTTGGTGTACCTATGGTTTGGCAGAAAAGGATCATGTAACAGATTGTTACTTTTGTTTAACAAGTGTGTTTGGAATTTCTAAAAAAATCTAAACATACTATAAAATATTCTTCATAGCAATCTGCAATCACTTCTGTACCTCATAGTGAAATTATTCCAGTTCCCTAGCCATCTATGAATGTATGTTTCGAAAGCAATGATGAGAATTCAGGCAGTACTGAAGAAAACAACAGTGATTTTGATATATCTTCTAATAAGCCACATCTTACATCTCAAGGTGAATTAAATGACTAGGTTAGGGAATTTAAATTTATCAAAAAATCAAACTGAACTGTTAGGCTCAAGACTGCAAGGTTGGTATTCACGTCAAAAAAAATACAAAAATTTCGGCTTTTGAAGCTGACAAAAAGAACTTTCTCAGTAGTTTATTGATGAAAATAATTTCATTTATTGCACAAATATTGATGAGCTTATGTTGTACTTACGAGAAGTTCATAAACTTAAGGACTGACGCCTTCTCATAAATTCATCCAAGTATAGTTAAAAGTGGTTCTATTACACAACGATAACAAATATTCTTCAATACCAATCACTTATGGTATTAATTTGAAAGAGATGTACGATGTGATGAAAGACATTTTTGAAAAAAATAAATATAAAAAATATAGTTGAAACATTTGTGGTGATTTGAAGTTACAACTATTTTGTTAGGCATGCAGTTAGGCTATACCAAGTAAATGTGTTTTCTTTGGGAATGATAAACCCGAGCTAGGGATAAACATTATGTTACCAAAGAGTGGAAGAAAGGAGACAACTACAAATGGGAAATATATTATTCATGAGCCCTTAGTTGAACCCAAAAAAATATTTTTACCCCCTCTCCATATCAAGCTAGGACTAATGAAAAATGTTGTAAAAGCAATGAAGGATAGTCCCAGATTTTTGTACATCAGGCAGAATTTTCCAAATGTAAGTGAAGGAAAAATTAAAGAAGGAATAATTGTTGATCTTCAAATAAGAGAGTTTTTTTTTACCTCCGGAATCACCGTTAAGGTATATCATCAGAGGATGAGATGAATGAATTGTAGCGTGTGTAAAAAATGTCATGCCTGACCGGGATTTGAACCCGGGACCTCCGGGATGAGAGGCCGAAACGCTACCATTCGTGCCACGGAGGCCGGCAAAATAAGAGAGTTGGTCAAAGTTGATATAAATGTAAATAATATAGAAAGTGCAGTTTGGGCTTCATTTAAAGACATTTGTAAATATTTTCTCTGCAAACAAAAATCTGACAATTACGATATTATTAATCAACTTATAACTTTATACAGAGCTTTGGGTTGTAATATGTCTTTGAAAATACATTTCCTCTTCTCACATCTGGGTTTTTTCCTGGACGACTTCAAAGACATAAGTGACAAACATGGTGAATGTTTCCACCAAGACATTTCAGTATTGCAAAATCACTATAACGGGAAATGGAATACTAACATGCTAGCCAATTACTGTTGGACATTAATTAGGAATGTGCCTGAGGTTATTTATAAAAGAAAAGCATCAGCGAAATTATTCCAACACAGGTATAGCCATGCAAAATTATAAATTTTACAGATTGTAAACTATATTTTCCTTTAATTTTTTTTTTGAAGTATAATTTATTTAAAACTAAGAGTAATAGAAAAATTGTATTTACAAATCTGTAATGCATGCAAAAAAGCAATTCAAGAAATGGTATCACACTTAAAGAAATATTAAATTTGTTTTTTGTCTAACAGTGTTTTTTGAAATTATTCTCACTTATGTAATAGTGTTTATACACTTCTAGTTCTGAAAATAAAAGTAACACTAGTGAGAAATAACGAAAGCTAAGAGAACAAATAAATAAAATCAAGAAAAAATATATTGGGGAAAACAACAGCCTCCTCAAAGAGATAACAATAAAGAAAAATTATCTAACATAGTGAAGGAAACAAATAAAGAAGTCAACAGTGCAAAATTAATTTTCGTTGAAGATGGAAAGATACATAAAAACAAAAGAAGAAAAGAATGGCTTCATTAAGAATTGAAGAATAAGGTAATAATGACAAAAAAATGAACAATGACAGAAGAAAATTTAAAAATAGGAAAATGAAGAAAGTAAGAAGTTTTTTATAAAACTGAATAATCAGTTAAGTATAGAAATGCAAAATATGACTAACAAAACTTTTTGTGAGAGGTATAAGAAAAAGGTCAAGGAATAATTATTTTTTATAGATATGAACAAGTCATTTGACTATGTGAAATGGGATTAGGTAGTAGAAACATTTAAATTCCGAAAATAAATTAATTAAGATTCTGTATGTGAATCAGAAAACTGGTGTGAAATGAGATTTACAAACTGACTGTTTGACCACCTGAAACAGGAGTAAAGCTAATAAAAGGTAAAAGTAAAATAAATTATATTTAATTAAAATAATTTTAATAAAAGAACATATTTGCCCTACAAGAGGAAAAATCACATCAGTGTTGGAGGAAGGAAAGTATAAGTATAATTTGTATAAGGTGTTCACCCTTGACCAATGATTTTAGAAGATAAACTGGATGATATCCTACAATTGATATAAAATTTATAAAATATTACAGAATGCACTTGGGAAATTGACGTTAAAAAACACAAAGAAATAAGCTTACAAGTTAAATGTTATTAAAAAAAAGTAAGACCGTAGTGATTGTTGGGATACATAAGAAGAACAATGCAGAAGTAAAAACAAAATAAAAATCAAACTGGCTATTAATAAGGAAACATTAAATAATAAGCAAGAATTGTTTTCCACATTTCATAAATTGCAAAATAATGGCAACAATTTATGATGTAAAACATGGCTGCTAAAAGAAAGAGACAAAGGCTTTAGGTGTTTGAAATATGGGCTTGGAGGAGATTGGAGAAAGTTAATTAGACAAACAAGCAAAATAATTAAGTAATGAGGAGTGTAAATGAATATAAAAGCTCAATTAAATAATACAGAATAGGATAACTATTTATCTTGAAAGTAGAAGACTTGATTAAAAGTGCTAGTAGAAGGATCAGCAGAAGGTGTTAGAAAAAGAATAGAGAAGAATTGAAAATCATAAATGATATAAATAAAAATTGGGACTGCTCAAGAACTCAAAATCTAACTTTATTTAATTATTTTTATTAGAGTAGAATTGGAATAAACATTGTGCTGGAGATCTGCCTCAGGACAGATAAACCATACAAATGCTGATGAATATTATGATAACAGTTACTTGTGTAAAAAATAGCCAATTTGTTGTGTAATATTACCATAAGACATTAATATTAAGAATTTTAATGCTTACACAATGTTCAGAATGTACTTAAAAATAGAAGTTAATCAGTAGGCTTATTTCTTATCATATCAGCTAATTATTAACATGCAGTTTATGGTATGCATTAAATATGTTATATACAAAATCAGAATACAGCAAAAAAGGAAGAATTTCATTAGTCAGTGAACAGCTTAATAAATGTACTTAATTTTATTTAATTATCAGCAGTATTCACAGCATCATGTCTGTATTTTGGAACTGTTGCAGACTTAGCACTTCCTCAGAATCAGTAAATATTTCTACCAAAAAACTTTATATGAAACCAGATACATGCAAAATAAAACTTGCAATAACTTTCTTTGGGCATGGTTTTGATCCTTGGTCAAAATTTAAAAAAAAAAATGGCATTTTAAAAATTTTCTTGAATTTTATTATTCTAAAATAGGCCGCTTCACTTGAATTATATACTAAAATTTATCCAAGAAATTTTAAGCATCAAAAAGAAAATTTAGGTTTTTTCTGTTATTATCCCAAAGCTTTTTTCTCCACATTTTCTCGTATTTTATTTATTTATTTTTTTTCAGAAACTAGTGTTTGAACAGAAAACTTTCAGTTGTGAAACGAGCATGCTACCCTTAGGCCAGACTGGTTCCTACAAATTTATGATAAAAATTCCTACATAGCTGCAATACACCATACGGACAGACAGTATCACCACAGGTATAAGAGCAGTCATTCCACTCTTTTCCTGGATAAAATAAAGATTATAAAATTTTATTTCTAAATGAGTAATAAATTATTTATCCAATAAATAATTATAAATCAAAACTAACGTAATTTAACTTGTTATTTATAAATTTCTGAAAATGTTATTTGAGATGGATTATTGTTATTATATATTGCAGCTTTGTCTTATTAAAGTAAAATTTAAATTTGAATTAGAGAAATAATTCTGTTAATTTCTTAATTTTGAAGTAATCATTTTTCAGTTTGATTGAATGGTTGCTTTGCTTGGTGATAATGAAATTCTTCATTTTAGTTTGTGAACTAAATTTTAAAAACATAGAAATAAAAAAATAACCAGTTTAGTTTCTGCAAGAGAAACATTCTTGCATGAATAATTAGAATGTTTCAACAGACATTAAATGTGCTCATTTAAATAACAAAAATAATAGAAGCTGTTGTTGATCAGTCTGCTACGAAGAAGTAGGACAGCAGAACACTACTTGTTTGGCTAAAAGAGAGTAAAAATCACTTTAGATATGTATCTTGATTCATGTTACTTTGCTGATGCTGAATATACCACCATATAATTTTTTCAACAAGAACGTGTGTCTAGTACTTTAATTATCAACTGCAAAAATGATTTGTGCTTATTTCCTACTTTTATGAAATTCAGTTCAAATTGGTGGCTATTGTATAAACTCCAGAAATTATTGAGCCCTGCTTCACATGCCAGAATTACTGTATTCATTACAAACCGTATACATTACCAACAAAGTGGCAGCAAGTGTAGATAATAAAAGTATATTTTCTCCATTCTGCTCCAATCAGAATAGTGGATGTGACATTAGCAGCTATAGAATGTATCAAACGGGGCTCTACCATTTCTTTGACCTTTTTACATATATATCCGAAAAGGAGTGTAATGCAAGTATATTTGAATGTATGAAGTAGAGTGTATGCAAGTATATTTTTTCCATCAGCTCAATGGCTGAACCAATTAAGATATATGACACCATGTTGGAATTCTTATATTTCTGGAGTGTTATAGGCCATATATATATGTGTGTACATATAGAAGGATCATTCAAAAAGTAAATATTGAATGACCCTCATTTTGAAAAACTTTTATTTTGAAATTTTTTTATTATAGCCAAAACAAAACTTTTTTTACAACATACCTGATACTTAAACTATTTTTGTACGTAATCGCCATTCAAATTTTTTAACCACATATCATATCATTTCACCAATTTGGCTATGCCTTCTGCATACTCAGTTGCTGCAAAGTTGTTTAACCACTCACTAATACCCTCTTTCAGTTTGTCGTCACTTCTAACAAATCCTTCTGTTTGTGAAATAGATGTAAATCACTCTGGGCCAAGTCCAGGCTATAGGCAGATAATCAAAAGCTCCCATCGAACTGTTGCAGCAAGTTCTTCATCACTGCAGCAGAATATGGTTATGCAGAAGCACAATGCTACTTGACAACAATATGCACCGTTTGTTTTGAATGGCATGTAATGGCATGAAGTCTGTGAAGCGTCTGACAGTATGCATTTATGGTCTCCCCTCTAGGCATGTAATCAATAAGTGGAACACTTTCGATACCAGAAGACTGTAGCCATAACTTTTCTGGGGCTAAAAATTTGTTTTGCTTTTATCAGTTCTGATGATTTAAAAACTCATCGCCATCTTTTTCGTACCAACTGAAAAAAGTTAGTGCAGCTCCCATTCGTTTCTTTTTGTGTTCTTCTGTCAAAACTTGAGGGATCCACCTTGCACACACTTTTTTGTAACCCAAATCACCATTAACAATTTCATAAAGAACGATAAGTGAAATTTCAGGAAAGAATGAATTTAGTCCATCTATCGTGATACATCTGTCCTGTTAAATTTTTTCTTCAATCCTTGATTTGAATTTGTCAGTCACAGCTGAAGGTTGGCCCAAGCGCTCTTCATCATGAACATTCCTTTGTCCGCCATTAAACATAATGCACCATTTTCGAACTGAAGCTTTGTTCATCATATTACCATAAACCTGTGTTATTTGTCTGTAAATTTCGATAGGTTGCACTTTTTTCGCATTCAAAAAGCATACTACACGATGAACCTCACACTTGGCAGGATCTTTAATTTTGTCACACATTTTAAATATGTACAATTAATCAGAACACAATTGTATCAGCTCATTGTTAACACCAGACTGGCCCAGATAAGTGAAAGGTCAATGACTCAGCAGTGGAGGTGGTGAGGGAACTCTACGGCTTGTCAGATCAAAACATTCCTTACTTTTCGAATGACCCTCTTGTATGGTTGGATAAATTTAAAAAATTTGAAAAAGTTACACTATATACAAAATTATTTCCTGCATGCTCTTTAATTATTCTGCATTAAAGAGTAGTCTTTGTCCAACAGTGGTTTTTTTTTGGCAGTCGTATTTTTTAATATTTATCTATTTTTTGAATTCATTGAATGTGACAAAATTAAATTCATTTTGACCATTAGAAATTTTAAATGTATTGGATCTGTCCAGGTTATACCTAGTTCTTTTACTATTTGCCATTTTAATATAAATCAATTAACCAGAATCAGTGATATTAAGGACCTCACATCTCTATCTTGGAAAGGTTCATTTCCTGCACTAAACATCAGATTATTCCTCATAGCAATTCGTAAATCAAGGAGAGACTAATATTTAAAGTTGTCTCTCAACCTCCATAGTTTGAGATTGATATTACCATCACAATTCATTAAAAGTCCTCACCATAGAGGGTAGCAAAAGTTACCAGTTTGTTTATCTCTGTATTTAAGGGGGGGGGAAGGAAGGGAGAGTCAGACAGTTGATAGGAAGAGATGTTAAATTATTATATCTTTTCTTTATCGAAAACAAGGAATTTTATTTTTTATCAAAGGCTTGTAGTGAGATTTTTGTTAATTATTCTGCTTAATCTCCTCCTAACATTTTGATCCTCTAATGGAGAGGGGACTCAACACACACAGTTTTTATTTGCATATATAGGTTATCATATACACTGGTTAGAACCATTAAAGGAAAAAAAACAGGGCCAGAGACCATCCAAGTGGATCTGCACAAAAAATACTGGAGAATAAAAGAGGAGAATGTTTCTGGTCTTGGCATATGGGTAAATGTATGTAGACATCTTTATTTTGATTCTTTAAAATATAGATAGTTGTACAAAAAGAAGACATAATTAAAATAATAATGAAGGTTTCTATTATTTATTAGTAAAAAGGCAGATGCATGCAAGTAAGATCATAACACACTCTTATGCATGTAGGTTATCTGTATTTATTTAAATCTTTGTTATAAATTAATTGCAATATTTTCAATTTTAGGAAGAACAATTTTTAACCAAGGTAGAAGTCAAAGTGAAGATACCTGATGAATTAAAACCATTACTAGTTGATGACTGGGATCTAATATCCAGACAGCGAAAGGTATCATCAAATTGTACTATAACCAAATCTTATTTTTTTAAGCTATATTAAAACAATCGGATTGTATATCAAAACATCCTCTAATAGAACCTTTGTAACTCTTAATATTATTCTCAATTTCATTCTCTTCTCCTCTTTCATTTAGATTTTCTGCTAATGGTTACAGTATTTCAAAACATAAATCTAAAAATATCTTTTTTTCGTCTTTGTTCTATATATCCCTACTTTGTAATTTGCTAAACATTAGCTTGTTTTTCTCTTCTACATATCTATTGATTCTAATTCATTTTGGCTCAATTTTCATTTTTTTTTTTTTTGTTTTTTCAGTTCACTATAAATACCTACCCTGTGTAATTATATTTTTCTCTTTTGTTTATCACTTCTTTAATCATTCCTTTAATCTTGTTTCTCTATCCTTTAATCACTCTTCCTTTGCTATTTTTCATGCTTATTCGTTTTGCTTTTTTTTTTTTATTAACCTTTATCCTCCTTTAATTTTCTTTATCGTCATATATTGTTTTTTCATTTTTACACTTTTTGTGTTTTTCCATTAGTTTTAGAGTACATTTCTTATAAACTCAAAATAGACTACTGTAACTCTTATACAAAATTCTGTTTTCAATTGTTTGTGGAATTTTGGTTGATAGCGGAGACATTGCTATGGCATTATTATGTTTGTGTAAATGCACATGCTAAGAATGAAACTGAATTATCTTAAAAATAGTGGAAATGTATATTACTGATAAGTAACATAGAACACCAGTATAAGAATTTTATTTATTAAGCTAGTTAATTTAAATCAAAATATTTTAAGTTACTCTGGATTTGTTATAAATTCAGTTTTATATAAGTTCAAGAAGTTGAGTTGGAAAAAAAGGAGAATTTTTAATTAGAAATAATTAAAACATAGTTCTGATAATTTTATTTATGTTAGTGGGTCATAAACATGTTTTTTGGAGGGGTAAATTATTGTTTTATAGGATATATAAAAAAGATATTATGCTAAAAAATGTATATTATTTGAACCAAACTGGCCTTTATATACTATATTAATATCTTTTATACAGGATAAGTTCTTAAAATAAAGGTCAACTTTGAAATTAAAACAAAACTGAAAAATATAAATTAATTGTAATTACATATAAAAACTACTATTTACTATGTTTATTTACTATGTTTTACATAGTTACTTTCAATTTTAACACATTTTTCACAGTGTTTTACTAGATTGTTCATTCCTTTGCCAAGAAATTCTACCACCAATGACTTAAATCACACAGTAATGCCATTTTTCAATTTGTTGTCTTTGTGATGCAAGTTAGTGACAAAACAGAAAATAAAATTGCTGCAAGCTAAGTGTCAGAGCTATTGGGCAGGAGAAAATTTTACTGATTGTGTGGCAAGACATTTTCATTTAAAAAAAAAAAAAACCTTCAGGATGGCATCCCACATTTCTATTTTATAGCTCTTTTAAGACCCTCCTTAATGTTCTGCAATATATATTGGCAAATAACAATATTTCCGTTATCACTAAGTACTACAAGCAGGCACCCTTTTTGTTCCAAAATACTGTAACCCGTAAACTTCTTTACAAATGTTCTTGTTTAAACATTTTTGTTCTAGAAGATGATGAATGCCACCATTCTATTGAATACTCCTTTGTCTCAACATTTGAAATCCAGATTTCATATCCTGTAACAAAGTAATCAAATTATTCATTTCTTTAATATTCCTAATGTTGCAATAATTCCACCACTGCAGCAAAAAAAAATTTCCTTTTGAGTGTATTTGCGTGCATGCATCCGTGTGTTTCAGTTGATATCTTTAATACCCATCTGACACAAAACTTTTCAGTCAATATTTTATAAGTCGAAGATCATGAAACATCAGAAAACATGAAAGACATTTGTAACTCAGTGAAGCATTAGATTTCTTGAAGTTTTTCATAATTTTTTTTTTCAATCCTCACAGAAAGCAGCCAGCTGCTACATTCATCAAGAATGCTTGTTCACCCTCCTCAAAATAGATGGCACCACTGTCTAAATTTAGCATCACTCATAATATTTGGCAGGTACATGTCACAATTTTGGGTGAGAATTTTCTGCTGCAGAATTTTTTTGTTTTTTTGTTTTGTTAAAAATTCTTGTACTTTACATTTTGTGGGATCACAAATATTGTAGCATAAATGGATAAATTATAATTACAAGATGACTAAACTCTCGTTCCTAACAACTAACTATTAATTGAAATAACTAAGATAGCAAGCTCCATATTTTTACTTCATGAATGTACACAGTATGTCTGAAAAGTTCCCAAACTAATTTAAATAAAAATACAGATTTAAAGACAAACAAATTTACTCGTGTCAGCCCTCTACATATCACCCTTCTCTAGTTATGCATTCGTTGCAGTACCTGTAGAGCCCGAGCCCATTAAACACTTTGGAAAAATAAATTTGTGTGGTCACCTTCAACTGCTCAGTGCAAGCCCTTTGAATGGCGAGGATGTTATTGAAAAAGCAGACTTTCATCTTAAACTTGAGTTTCAGAAACAAAAAAATAGTCTGCTGGAGCTAAGTCCGGTGACTACTGTGGGGGGGGGGGGGGATAAGATTATGATTTGATTTGTGGCATAGTAACATGTTAAAACTGTGTGTGAGGCATTGTCATGCAAGAGAGTCCAACTGCCCTGATAGTGGTATTCTAGCCAGATTCGATGAACGCAATGCATCAGCAGTTTCATTACTTCTAAATAGAAATTAAAATTCACAATTTGACCAGTTGTGCATGCATTTTCACCTTCTTTTCATAATGAAAAGCTGTCTTGACGGCCTCCTGTTTCATTCATTATTATCCAACTCTACCATTTTTAAACCACTTCCACCACATTTATGTTGTAGTACAAGATGCTGCTTCATCAGCAAATTCTTGATATAGAATAAGTCTCAAAAGATTTTAGAAGTTGAACACAAAATTTTAACATGCTTTTCTGTTCCATATTGTGAGCTCACACAAGGTCACCTGAACACAACATACGCGGCCGAATATTACTCAAGACTGGAGTGACAAAACATGATGAAATTTAGTACGCATACTCATCAGACATCATATTACATAGTTCCTTAGTTGTCTGAGAGATGATGCTACTTGTATAGACTATATAAATTTTGTTCAGGAACTTTTCAGACCTACTGTATAGGTGGCAAATTCAAAATAGACCTTTTTGAAATATACTCTGTATATTCATTAAATTTAAATGAAATGTAAAAATTATAATCTTAAACAAATTTCATACAAAGATATTTAATACTGCGCTCTTAACTGCAATTTTTTTACTGTATATTGTCACATAGAGTTCAGAGCTTAAAAAGATACAGAAATTACATCTACTGTACTCAAAGTAAAAGTTTTTTTTGTTTTTTTTACCTGTCACTTTCAAGTGATTATATAAATAAAGGTAATATGAAGTAGAAAATTATTATTGGTTAATAATATTGCAGGCTCTTTAGTGTTACATAATCTATAAAAGCATATATATATATATATATATATATATAAAATTTAACACCTAATTCAAATTTAATTAATTTTACATTTATTTAAAAATTACTATAACACTGCATCTAATTTAGAAATGTTCTACCAACCACAGATTAAATAATAAATTTCTGTCAATAATAATTTATATTAATCATTTTTCATGTAATTTATTTTTTTTACAATGAGAATGTGTATTCTATTTTTGCTGGTAAATTTTCAGCTTGTTGAACTACCAGCAAAAATTACAGCCGATCAGATATTAGAAGATTATGTGAAACATAAAACATCAAGTAAAAGTAACACTCCGCATAAGTAAGTATAATGTCTAGATAATTAAAGCTTAAATTGAATAAAATTTGGTACAGATGAGTTAAAAAATGATAGTTTGATGCTTGAAACATTAATTCAAAGTATTTATACCCTTGCAATTTCATTTTTGAAGGGTGAAAACTACTCCTAATTACTAAAATCTGTAAAAAAAAAAAGCTTAAAGTAAGTAAAATTTGGTTCAGATAAGTTAAAAAATTATTTTTTGATGTTCAAAACATTAATTCAAAATATTTAAACGCTTACAAGTTCATTTTTGAAGGGTGAAAACTACCCCTAATTACTAAAATCTGTAAAAAAAACTTAAGATGAGTAAAATTTGGTTCAGATGAGTTAAAAAATGATTGTTTGTTGCTTAAAATATATGTATGTAAGCGTCTAGCGTGTAGTATACAAAATATATACAGGTAATGATATTCATCGTGCTCCGATTTGTACTTTTTGAATTTATAGAAAAAATGTAATAAATTTTTTAATCATAAATTCTTTATTCTTTATGATAGAAAGATCATCAAAAAACCATTTTTTAGATTTTTTCAATAGCTACAAGGCTATATAAATTAAATCCCTTAAAACCCTAATTAAATTAAAACCCTTAGTTTTAAAAGAGGATGAATTTAAAGGGCGAAAACAAGGTAGTGCCTACTTGAAAATATATGTTTTAAACTGCAATATCACACTCAGTTTTTATCGTAAAGAAAATTTACAAAAAGCAAAATGTTTGCAATTAAAAAAGCTACAATTTAATACTCTAGTATTTT
>JAAAKQ030287058.1:0-10365 GCA_010016005.3 Zanna intricata | reverse complement strand
GCCTGACCGGGATTCGAACCCGGGACCTCCGGATGAAAGACCGAGACGCTACCACTCGGCCACGGAGGCCGGCACAACTTACGTATCTACAAGTCAATTTAGTAACCCTCTCTCTTTTTCTGTTTAGCCTCCGGAACCACCGTAAGTTATTACTTCAAAGGATGAATGAGGATGATATGTATGAATGTGAATGAAGCGTAGTCTTGTACACACTCAGGTCGACCACTCCTGAGAACTGTGGTTAATTGAAACAGACCACCAATGAACACCGGTATCCACGATATAGTATTCAAATTCATATAAAAGTAACTATCTTTACTAGGATTTGAACCTTAGAACTCTCGACTTCGAAATCAGCTGATTTCTAATGACGAGTTAACCACTAGACCAACCCGAGCTGGGCTCGATTTAATAACACTAAATAAGTTTTTTGAAACTTGGTAAAAGTCACGATCATAAAATAGAGATTAATAAATTACCACGACGACCTTGGTAATATAACTAGTTGTGGTTGTTAATTCATAAAAAAAAAGCAATTACAGTAAAAAAATATCTGGGTGATATGATAGATCAGAATCTTAAACGTAAATGTCATCATATATTTAAGTAATTAATATACTTAATTTATGAGTTTTGAAATAATAAGATAAAATCTTTTCATATAATTAAAATGATATATATGCATATGCTCATTCTTTACGAATTATTGAGTAGATCTTTGACATTTGATACACAAATAAATTTTTTACTATGAAGAAATATGTTTTTAGTGCAGCTTTTTGTACCATTGCCTATCTACTAGCAAAAAAATGTTTAAGAAAATGGATGTCCTAACAATAAGACAAATGTATCTAAAGAATTTAATTAAGAAAAGCAATCTAAACAAGAAATAATTTTTTTGCAAAAAAGTTATATTACTTACGACGTGAAGAGTGTTTCAGTGTTCTGAGAGTTTTCATGACTGTATAGAGGAGAGTTCCGTTTGAACATCACAAACCGATAAACATGATATTTATTGAATTTATATTTTAAAGTTAAGTAACTCTATACTTAGGAAAATAAGGGATTCGATATTGGATAAATTTTGTAATTAAGTTTTGGTAGTGTTAGAGTTATATCTACTTTTAATTCATAATTATTGTAGATTTTATTGTTTTGTGAAATTGAAATCTAAATTAATTGTAAATTGATATTTTGTTTAATTTATAATCGTTTTATTGTATCTGATAATTATAAAATAATCATAATTATGTTTACTTCATACCACCATCACTAGTGTTTAAGTTCTCTTTTACTAGTAATCTCTAATCGAAATCTATTATAATTATACGTTGCAGTTTGTAAAGCAATTGATATGTATGTACTCGTACTTTAAATTGTTATATTTTTGAGGGAATAAATATTGATTCATTCGTTCATGTTAATGTTTGCTGATGGAAAATAATATTTATGCATGGAAAATCCAGTGAATAAAATAAAACAATAAATTGTGACTGTAGTAAAATTTTAGAAACGAAATAAAAGAAAAATATTAACAATAATTTTTTAAACTAGTTCCAAGAATCAGTAATATATATATATATATATATATGGATAATATATATATATATATAACAAATTCAATTTAAAAGTAAACAATCTTAACAAAGGTAACAAAATACCTCAGAAAGGAGGAAAATAGGTTTTCATATTAAGATAGGAAAATACAAAACTAGAAATTCCAGAAGTTTGTTATTTTTGTTGTAAAATTACAAAGGATAGATGAATTATAAAAGATATCAAAAACCATATTCGAGTAGATTTATGGAAAATGTGTTAATTGGTTCTCTGTCTTTGTTTATATGATGAAATATAATCTAACAACTACAAGTTAAATTGTGTTATTATTGTAGAATTAGGTTCAAATAGATGGTCTAAAATATGTTGTACAATTGTAGATTGATATTTGTGAACGTTTGTACTATAAATATTTGCATGCATATGTGTATTTATTTATCCATACAGTTTATAAAAAAAAAAAAAATATTTACAGATCTAAGTGATGTGGGGGCAAATCAACTACTTTTCATTTGGAGGTCCCGGGTTCGAATTCTGATCAGGTATGGCATTTTTTATAAGCTACAAAATTCCATTTCTGTGTAAGCTTCAGACTTATGTGGCGATATAAAGAAAAATAAATGTTTCATTGCGATTTTTTTTTTAGAAATTTAATAGCTTTTTGAATAAATTTTAAATTGCTTCGTATATAATGCCTTCAATCGATTATTTTTAATTCTCTTCAACGGAAATATATGAAAAATCCTTTTGTTTCCAATGGAGATCCACATAAAATTTAGTATAGGAAATAATTGTAAGTTAAGACCATTTATTATTTTTATATCAGTACATAAGTTAAGTCATTACGTTGTTCATGTATAATAAATTTTCAGGGATAAATTTTCAATTTAAAGATATGAAAACCTATTAAATCTTTAATACTGATAAAATTGATCAAATTTATGATTTCAAAACAAGTTAAACCTGTATACATTTATGTATTTCATTTTTATTGAAATATTAATAAGTAAATAGAGTATTTTGCCTCTGAATAAATGAAGTTGTATTTCCTTATTAATATTCTTGGATATATATATATAAAATTTTATTTATTATTTCTATTAAATAAACTTTATTTATTAATTAATTCTGTTCCGGATTGTAAGATTAGAAATATTTAAAAATTTCTACTGATACATTAAAGATTTTTTTTTTTTTCAATAAAAGGAAATCAAATTAACTTGAAAAAGGGAGGGAGTTAGCTAAGCGAAAAGTAGGATGAGTGCTCGTAATAATTTATTAAGCAATGAAGAGCAAATGAACGTGCGTACGAATACTCACACACCAATAAACATCAGGCTTTTCACTAAAAGATTAGTCTATCGTTCAACATGGCAAGAATAATTTTACAAATTTCAGTTCAAATTATTTTCTGAGTAAATTTGCTGATTCAGATTCTTTTGCTAAGTTTAATGCTGTTATAATTTCTACTAAGTTTCTTGGATTTCAGGGTGATGAATTTCTTACATAATAAAATCGTATATGTTATTTAAAAAGTAAGATAAATAATAAATCATTAAAATTATTCCTCTGTGTATGTGTGATTTACCATACGCAAAAGATTTTAAATGACTTGAAAAAAAACAACAAACATCCCCTAAAATAGCATGTAGGTTTTCATTAATTAAATGTGTAACACATCATGTTTACAAAGAATAATAATGATAATAATTTTGTGCCACGCATTTGTTAAAGAAATAAGGAATAACTCTCCACTAATTCATGGTAAATGAAAACAGTAATACTAAGACTTAAATATTAAAACTGCACAAAAAATAGAGTTATAAAATTAGCTATTACGTCATGTCATTAATTTCCGAATGATATTACAGTTGCACATAACAAACATATCCAGCCAAAAAAACAGCTGAGAACTTTGGACTGATTCTGATGTACGGCTTACGCACACATAAAGACATATTAACTAAAAATATTTATTTATATAAAATAAATAAAATAATAATAATAAAAATAATAATATATATATATAATTATATAATATAATATAATATAATATTTATTTTTATTTATATTTATTTATTTTATATAATAGGTTTTCGGTTATTTAATTCAATGATTCTAACTAAAGCGCGTGCGCGTATACCGTATTTAATTTGCAGGCGTATAGCGGTAACCCACCGGGTTAGTCTAGTGGTTAACGCGACATCGCAAATCAACTGATTTCGAAGTCGAGAGTTCTAAAGTTCAAATCCTACTAGAGGTACTAATTTTTTACGGATTTGAATACTAGATCGTGGATACCGGTGTTCTTTGGTGGTTAGGTTTCAATTAACCAAACTTCTTTTTTTTATTGCAGTTTTCTCTTTGTATGTACCATCCATTATTAGTTTATTTTGTTTCAGGTTGCATCTATTTGGCCCATATATCTAATGAAAATCTGTTATTTGTTAGATTTTGTGTGTAATTTTTAAATCATTAATAACTTACGTTGAACTGTTTATTATTATTATAACTGTTTATTATAGTCATATTTCATACTCTGAAATATTTTTTAATATAATAGTTTGCAGATACCATAACGGCTAACAGAAATTATGGCACAATAATTTTTTTCTTCCCTGGAAGATAGTTGTTACAATTGTTATTGAAACATGTCAGTAACCTCTAGAGATATAAAATGCTTGTCAACATTGAAAACCCCCAAAAAAATTGTTGTAAATTTTTTTTCAACATTTTAATGTATTAAAATCCGTAGAATATGAATATGTTATAAATTTTAATGTATAGCAATTAGAAGTCATAAAAAATATAATTTTTAGAGAGATTTCGTAAGATTTTTTGCCCAAAAAAAATCAGTTTTTTGTTTCTAAATATTTTTGTCAGTAAACAAGATAAATCTGTGATTTTAGTGTTCGAAAGTTTGCAATTCCTGTTATTAGAATGAGTTGATATGGTAGAAGGAGAATGTATAAACAGAAAGTATGAATGCTGGAATAATATTAGAAAAATCAGCTAGTTTTGTGAGGTTATCTCTATGTTTTATCTATTGTTTTAGTGTGGTAAATGTGTGATATCTGATTGAAAACTTTAAAAAATACTATTATATTGTTTTAATTTTATTAAATAATATTATTATTTTATAGTTCAGTTTAGTTAAGATGTAGTATGTAATTAAATGAACTCAAACTATAGGAACTGAAGAGATTAATTTTGTAGTTAGCATTTAATTTTGATTCTTTGTATTAAATTTTTTTTATTTTACTGATTGGATGTATTTTTTACATTATTGAGTAAAATATCAAATTGAGTGTATAAAAATGCCAAATGTTAAAAAAAAGTCAGAAAAGTAGACCTGCTAAAGCTGGATCTGCAACCCAAAAATTATGACACTTAAACCTTCCTGTCTGACCAAGCATTTTATTTTAATTTGATTTTTCCGTGTTATATATTTTTTATGTTTTCAAATTCTTAAATTCCTGTAATTTTTTCCAAAAATAAGATATGCATGATTTTTTTTTTGATAATGGTACAGATTTTTTTTCTATGTACGTACAGATATCTTTGCTCTTTATTTGGTAACATGGATATGTTGGTAGACTGAGTGGAGTTTTTAAAAAATGTCTGACGAAAAAATGTAATATAATTTTTTAATTGTAAATAAAATTTTACAGAAAAAACTTGCATATATTTCTATGCTACAAGAATATAGCTATGTTTTTTTTATTAATTTGGTATATAAACTAAAGCAATAACAGCTATATTTCAAAAGTTATAAGACAATTTCTACAACCTAATTTTTAACCCTTTCACTCTTGTACTGAGAGTTGTAATTTTTTGTTAATAGAATAATTTTTCATCTCCAACAGATCCGTGCAGGAAAATATTCAATTTTTTTTACTTAATCAAAAAAAAATTAATTTTCAACGTCGACTATCCCCTTGAATCAAATTTAGGGCAGACAGGAATAAAAATGTCCAGATAAAAATTTTTTTATTACCGTAAAAATTTGAAAGAATTTGTTCGGTTTATCACGGTTTTGTTTTATTTTTCTTAAAAACATTTATGTAATGATTATAATTATTTTATAGTAGAGTATTATATTATAAGATATTATTTATATTATAATACATTATTATAAGTAGGATTTATCAATTTATAAAAAATAAATAAATAATTATATGACTACTAATCTACTTACATTATTTTCGTCAAACACCCGAAAGACCAAAGAAGCAAATTTTGTTGGATCTCCTTGAGGAAAAAATTGTCTGTAGATTTTTATAAAGCCCTGAAAACAAAAATTTATATTTTAATAACATATTAATTGCAGTTAAAAATAATACATTTATGTAATTATTATATATATATATATATATATATATTTTTTATTTATGTATTATGTAAGAATTATTGTAGAATAGGTTTTTTAAAAAAATACTTGTTTTTAATAGAAAATAAAATAATGTGTTCTAAAAATAAAGACAACCTTAAATAAGAAACGTAATCGAAACAACAAGGATGAAGAAAGTTTTCGTATTATTTTCTGGTCTGGACAAAAGTTCTTGGAAAAAAATTAATAACGAAAAGTTCTCGCTCTCGATTTTCTTTTACTTTATTTTACAATGAAAAATTGACAATCACTTACAACAGAAGATGTTTTTTTATCTGAAATAATACCAAGTATAATATATATATTAGTACTTACTCTTATATATATTATATGCGTTACGTGTGTGTAATTTTGACTTAAAATACTACAACAATTTTTGATTAATAAACTTTCCTTAATATAATTTCTTGTATTAAGTTTCAGTTCCTAATAAATTTACGTAAACGAACCTCTTAAATATAAGAAGCCGAATAAATTTACGTATCATAACTAAAAAATTTGTTTTAAGTGAAACGAATTGTATTTTGTATACATTGTATTTATATATTTTTACATTAATCAGAAAAACAAAAACAAATATGTAATAATCATTTTCTCTAAAGTCAAATAAATATGTTTATTAATTAATTGAAAATGATTAATTACATAATTAAACTTTAGCATTTTACTATCTAAAATATAAAAACCCCAAAATCTTCAGTCTTCAATTTTTACGTCATTCTGATTTAAATCATACATTTTTATGAATTATTGATTTGATATTTGGTTCCATATAGATGTATGTTTATTTAATGTTGTATTTCTATTGAAGATGTACATAAGATAAGAAACATAACTATGTGACGAGGACTATGTGAGATTTAGGAATAGAACTATTTGAAGTACGACAAACTTTATTACTTTTCTGTTTTGTAGATAAGAAGCTGAATTTTTATAATAATTCTAATAAATTATTAAAGTTATCTTGATAAAATATAAATAAGTCCTATCGTATGTTACAGATTTAAATTATAGATTTTGTTGGGAGGGAATTTTGATTTCTTGTTCGGTTTGGCTGAAACTAAACTAAAACACAACTGAGCGGCGACGAAGTATTACCATATCATCTCACACATAGAATTCTATTTTTCGCACTACAGGAGCTTTTATAAGATGTTGTTATAAAGATGTTAATGAAGTAAATATTTCATACATGCAATTCACCAACATTCTTTCTGGTAAGCAGTTAAGCGTACACCTTCCTAACCATTAATGTTATAATTCTGAAAAATATAACGGTAATAAACTATAAGATATTTTTACAGATATCTATATATTATTATAAAACCTATCGTATATTACTATAAGATAGGTTTTTATCAAGCTTAATATATAATTGTGCTATTTATTTGGTCAAGTAATACGTACACACGAATAATTATAACTTGTGGCACAATAAATCATAAAAAAGTTTTATGAATTTTCGGAAGATGTACGGATGTAGGCAGTTTGTTGGCCTACATCTGGATTAATATCTCCGGATTTGTTCAAATAAATTCCTCAAAATCTCTCAAAAAATTTCTTCATGTCGAGTATTTTAGGCATTAAATTTTAGAAAAAATTAAAAAAGGGCAGCGGCAGTTTTTAACATTTAACATCTTTAACATTATCATTTAATATTATTGTAAATATATAATCATTTAAAGTTGGTAATAGCAGACATTCCTTTCTATGCCTGTTGCTAAAATGAAATGCTTGTTAAGTTCTTCTGACTTAACCGTGGCGACGTGTAGGGCTTAAAAGGGATGTCTGTATAGATAAATTTTACATAATTAAATAAAAATCATATTTTTCTAATTTTTTCTGATACTTTCATCTCACACTTTATGAGTATGAAAAGGTAGTTGAGCACTTACCTGTTCTGTTAAAAGGCCGTTCGGACAGTCTTTCAGGAAACCTTTGTGCCTAAAAAAACAAATAAAGATATGTTAAAAGAATATTTAGAAAGATGTAGGTTAAAAGATTTACATTATAACTTTAAAATGAAATATGTATATATTACTTAATAAGCATCTTTTTCATATCGTCATATTCCCTTTAAATGTAAATCATTGGATAGCAATCGACAAAATTTCATAATCACAAACATATATGTATTATAAAAGATATTTGACTAAAATATGTTTTCTTACAATCAAATATCCACGTTTATTGTAATTAATGGATATAAATGAGAATTAATATAAAAATTAAAATTCTGAATTAGTTGAAATTAATTTAAAATTTAGCATAAAAATTATAAATTTTGTAATTAGACCTTTTGGCGAAAAATAAAATTAATCTTAATAGGCTAAATATAATTTGGCTGCTGAGTTTGTTTTTACTGGATTAAATAAAGGAAACTCAGGTAGAGTGGTGACGCTCGTGGTGAAAGGTTCTCTTTGTGTAGCTCCGGCTTTGAAGTGTATTTCGACTGGTTTCATTCGGCTTTTATTTGGATACGTAGGACTGGAACGGTTAATTGGAAGTTACTGGATGTGTTTTCAAAGTTTCATGGTAATGTTAACGGATTGACCAGTTTTTTTTTAAATTTTTTTCATTAGTGCAATATGGGATAACCTATATTGGGCGTGGCATTATTTGCACTCGTGTAAAACTTTTGTACAAGTGGATTGTTGACTGGTTGATTGTTTACAACAAACTGTGTGGTGCCCTGAACATCGTATTAAAGTTTAGTGTTAAAATAACAAATAGTTTTGTAGTTATAATACTTTTTAGGCTAAATACGAGTTATAGGTAATATCTGAATAGTTTCTAAGTTGACGACAGAATCGATCAGTAGTGTTTCGTCGTTCGTTTACGAGTGACTCTCTTGAAAGTGAACTGCGGAAAGAAATAATTCTAAGTCCAACGTTTTTGTTGGACTTAAAAAAATTTTCAGTGAAGTGAAATTTTTCTTCTAAGTGCCGAGATCATTATAAGGGGCTTCCTTCTTTCCCTTATTACTCCTTAACCCTTCATCAAAGTCCCTCCCCCCTGGGATCTATATCGATCCCCCCTCGACCCCCTACCACCCCCACATATCAAAATCCGACCCCGGATTTGGAGGAATACATTTTCGGACCCCCCCCGGGCCGTGCCTTCCCTTATTTCGGGCTTGCGTATAGTCGATTTCAAGTGTTTTTCGACGAGGATCACGACTGTCGCATTGTTTTTGACTGCCGGACTAATTCAAAGAAGATACAGGGTGTTTTTGGTTTCAAGGCGTCATGGATCCTTTCAAACCGCGTAGATCGCTAGCGCGCTCTCCTCGGAGGGATTCAGTCGGCAAGCAGCCGGTGGCGGAAAGGTTGGAGAGTCCAACAACCAGTAAGGTCACTGAAATAGAAATGGAGGAGAACATCGAGCAAAATGTTTCGAAACAGAGGGAAGAGAGAAAGAGAAGGAGGATTCCTAGCTCCGATGAGGAGGAAGCAGATGATGAAGTAGGCGCTGCCATAGACCGTCTAGTTGAACTGTCTAGCATATTCACGGCCAATATAGACAAGAACACGAAGAGGGAACTCAAGCAGATCGAGAGCGAGCTGTTTGGCCTGGTCAGACGAATTCAGGATCATAAGAAACAGCTGCAAACTAAGGTATCAACTGGTTTAAAGCGTGACAAGTGCACGCCAACGGCGCGCCCAGACAGAAAAGAGGATATCGAGAAGTTACTTGGCGAAGAGTTGGAGGATGAACAGCTTAGTGAGCTAGTCTTGAAAAGATGGCCGCATGCAGTATTCAAACACATTGAAGAAATAAGCGGAAGCCCAGATCCAGCAAGCAGCGATATCCTGTCTGTTATTGATTTGGGTGCGATTGACTCGCCATTTGTGGGGAAAGTAATTAGGAAGGTACCCAGCTTTAAGAGCATGACGACAGAGGGCAAACTTAAATCAGGTCAACTGCTTGCATATAAACACCAGGCCATGGTGTTATTGGGGGATGGAGAAATAGAGGAGCCAAAGGTGAACTATATAGCCATAGTTGATTCAAGAGAGAACAAAAACAAGCTAATAGGTGAAATTAAACGGGCAATGGGAAAAACATACCACACATCAAAGAATTTAGCGATCAGTGTTGCGGAAGACGCCACAGGAGTCATCGCTAAGAAATTGGCAGAGTACGCGGGAAGGCGCAGAGAATTAAAAAAAAAGGAAACACATGGAACAACAGGGGAAAAAATCAGCAGAAACCCGAAAGGGCTGCCAACTAAGACTGTGGTGATAAAATCCGCGGGCAAGACCTTCGCGGATATATTAAAGACTGTAAAAGAAGGTGTGTCAGGCGACTTGCCTGAAATACTGTCTGTCAGGAAGGGATAGACAGGAGAGGTGATGATGAGGGTCAAGGATGAGGGCAACAGGGTGACCGAATTTACGGACAAAATAAGCAGTGCG
>JAAAKQ030286992.1:0-10367 GCA_010016005.3 Zanna intricata | reverse complement strand
TGTAATAACTTTTTAATAAAAATTTTCATCAAAACGGTCCAAATTGTTACAGCTTATTCAAAAAAGTTTAAAATTTTTAAATTTAAGACGTGTGTACAGGACAACGTCTGTCGGGTCCGATAGTTTTCTATATATTCCTCTACCTTATACATCCACATTTTTCATGGTCTTCTTCTCTGCCTCTTTCAGTTCTGCAGTTCCACACAGTCTCGCTTTGCCATCCTCTGATTTTCCATTCTCATTACTATCCTCCTTCTTCTTCTTCTTCTCTGAAGAATTATCCAATTCCAAGTTAGGTAGAGCGTCTCAGGAACGAGTTCCATTCTTCTCTATCCTTTTCTACTTCCTCTCGCAGCACAAAGGTATATTTTCTATTCTTTTTTCTATACATTCCTTCCCCTTATACATCCATCTTTTTCATGGTCTTCTTCTCTGCCTCTTTCAGTTCTGCAGTTCTACAAAGTCTCGCTTTACCATCCTCTTATGTTCCATTCTCATTACACGTTCAAACCAACTCAATATATTTCTTTCAAATCTTTAGGTAATCTTTACCAAACTAGAAAATTGATTTAATTACTTCATTCCTCAATTTATCCTTTCTTGTTTCTCCAATCGTATTTTGCAAGATTTGAAAGAAACTATTGAGTTGGTTTGAACATGTAATGAGAATGGAAAATCAGAGAGAACTGAAAGAGGCGAGAAGAAGAAGACCACGAAAAAGATGGATGTATAAGGTGAAGGAATATATAGAAAAGTGAATATAGAAAATATACCGTTGGCGCTGTGGGAAGAAGTATAGAAGGATAGAGAAAAATGGTAGTTTATAAGCTGTACTTTAAAAAATAAAGAATATATTTAAAAAACTTTTTAAAAATCACTCATATATAAAATGCACTAAAAAGTAAAAAATTAAATAATTTTTAAAACACCACTCTTAAACTAAACGTAAACTAAACTCAAGAGTGGAGTGCTCGAGTAACCACACTCTTTAGACCATTCATCACGCATATGAAAAAACTGGTAAAAATATCAAATTTTTAATTTAAAGTTATGACTTTCACATAATCTTACATATCACCATCAAAACTTGTCAAATCCATTCGGAGATACGGTCGTTAATTATTTTTTACATTTAACTGCGTTTAATTTAAGAGTGGTATTTAAAAAATTTTTGTTTTCATATTTTTTTTATTATTTATACAGAAAGAATAAACATTTAATAAATATTTATCGAGATATAAACAATTTCGTAGAAAATTTTATCATAATGATTTTCATGTGCAAATGAAAATAAAATTATTGCGAGCTTTACCTGTATACTTTTTAGATATAATAAAAGTTAGCTGGGTAAATAATTGCACAGTAAGATGTGTTTAATTTTCATGTTATATTTGCGTACCAGCATACAATACTAAAAAAAAACAAATAAGCAAAACAGATTTGATTTGTATGACATTGTTTATTTCAATTTGTTTGCAATATCTCGAATTATTTGTTCTAATGTTTATATGAGATTTATTTATTGTAAACTTCCAGAAAAAAATTCCCTTACGTTAAAATGTATTTTAACATATGATGGGTATAGACAGCATTTTAAAGAAAATTTCAAGAATTAAAATTTAATACAAATGATATTAGTTTATATATTCGGATGCAGTCTCTGAGAACCGTTTTTCTCATTATCTTAAGAATATTATTTTTTTCTGTAATTTATATAATGTATATTGTAGTAAGTAGTTGTGTGTGTGTGTGTGTGTGTGTAGTGTAATTGTTCGTGTATGTATTCATTTTGCAAGTCTGTTATTTTTTTTTTGTATGTGTAGGTGTTCGTGTATGTATATATTCACGTCTAGGGTTCAGGAGTCCCCGTGCATCCTCATCGCCGCCCATCCTCGCAAGCAGGGACGCGCGACGACTCAGCAGGAGGCTGTCCCTCCCCTCGACTCTGCCGTCCGATGCGATGAACACCGCTCTAGAGTATCTCTGAGCTTATTCAGACTTCTCTTCTCCTGCACTCCTCTGCCTTCAGGTTCAAAACTGAAAAGCAGCAAATCCATCTACTGCCATCCAGTTGTCGTGCGAGGACAATATGTATGGCACCACATCCTCAGATCTGAAACCGTGTATACCAGTCATTACTCTTTGCATGTGCCACCGCGGGCACTGCAGCAGCGTGTGCTCCGCAGTGTCCGACGCGAAACAAAACATGCAGGTACCAGAATCCCTCTTGCCGATGCGGTACAAGTAAGATTCGAAATATTACTATGCCCGGTAAAGAGTTGCGTCATATGGAAGGTTACCTCACCATGGCGTCTGAAGCATCAGCCCTTGAGATCGGCAATTAACGTCCTGGTCCACATACCACTACCGGCCTCCCGCCATCTGTCTCCCCAGCTATTAAGGGTATCCTGCTTTGCCTTATCTTTGCTTACACAATCAAATATGACCGCTCATTCCCCGACTTGCAAATCAATAGGCGGTGCCGCAGCTAGCACACAACATGCGTCAGAGGACACCGTTCTAAATACTCTAATAACACCTAGAAGGGAACGCCGGTGAATCTTCTGTAATCACTCTCTGTTGCGCCGATAATCGATTGCAGAACGCCAGGAAGGCGCTGCGTATAACAATTCGGACGCCACAGCAGACATAATTACCTTCCTTTTCGAGATCCTACGAGCCGCCTGAGATGCTATAAGAATATTCAAGGATTTAGCCATGCCCTCCGCCCTGTCACAACAATGTAACACGTTTTCAGTGAAGCGGCAAGCCCTGTCTATGATCATACCCAAGTACTTAACCGACGATTTCTCTATCAAGACATGTTGCCCCACCCACAGAATAGAAGGGCCGAGTTTTTTCCTGCCTGCCAGTCTTACATATTCGCATCTGTTCAACGCCAGCGACAAATTATGCTCGTTCAGCCAGGTGTTGATCGTCCGCAAAGCAATGTTACCATTGTTCTCAATATCAAGCTCCGTCTTACCGCTAATTAACAACGCAAGGTCGTCCGCATAGGCTATGGACTGGACCAGGCGGTAAACACAATCCAAGGAGCTCGTCGAAAACTACCACCCAGAGCAGGAGTCCCAATACGGAACCCTGTGGAACTCCCACGTCTATCTCAAACGCCACTTATTCCCTGGGCCTCAGCAGAGATCCAGCGCTCACTAAGATACTGCCTAATTTGATATCGTAGGTACTCGCTGATATCTTTACGTTGAAGGGCGATCATGATAGAGCCCCAGGTGACAGTCTCAAACGCATTGGAGACATCTAGCAACACAAGCATCGGGATGCGCCTGGTCCTCCTAATACCTCTTCTGATCTCAGCAGCCCAATGAACCACTCTAGAAATGGCCTATGTGGTAGATCTGCCACGCCAAAAACCATATTGATTTTGACTGATACCAACACCAGCATTCAGCTCCTCGATAAGTCTGTATGACAACATCCTTTCAACCGCCTTCCCATCGTGTTGAGCATACAAAGGGGATGCACTCTTGCGCATCCCCTTTGCTTCTTCTATCTCCTAGCCTGAGAATAGCGGCCGTCACCTCCGCGACGGAGAAACGAACAATTTCACCGCGGTCAACCTCTTCGGACAAGGGAAGAGCCGAGCAACACACTCTTATACTCGTTCAGCCGTGAGAGCGGGTAAACGTCTACCGAACCTCCTGGCAGCTATCTGATATGCCCGCCCCAACGGGTCGTTGTCTAGATCAGCACGTAACTCCGACTATTTCAGCTTCTTCATTCATTTAATTTCAAAACATAACTCTTTACAAAATTCAGCGTATCTACTGGCCGCGAGCTCACACACTTCTTGTCCTCTCCGCCTTAACCTCTGAACGGTCCGTCTCCTTCGCTGAAGCTCACGACGCATTTCCGACTCATTTCCGAAATTTTTGGAGTCCACCAATAGACCGGTCTATATTGCCGAGTGGCAGGTGGGAATCACACCATTTCCTCTGTGACTATGTCTTGGAACAACTCCGGAGTCAAGCTGGTTTGTCTTCTGATCTTGCGGACGGCACCACTTATAATAGCATCCACCTGACGCCTTTAAAATACTGGTGGATAACTCCTTGCAGCAGTCAGAAAAACAGGATCGGCAACCGAAAGTACCGAAGCATGATGATCACTGGCCGTTTCATCAGCCAGCACCCCCCAGTCGCATACATCATGATTTCAGCGCTTGCTGAGAATAGTTAAGTGAGAACGGAAGAATGCATTCTTCCGTTCTCACTTAACTCACCATTGAGCCTCAAAGGTGGGTGTTGCGTCGTTGATGCAATACAATCCATGGCCGTACATCATATCAGTGATCAAATCGCAACGACGATTGGTGAACGAGCTACCCGCCATCACCATCTTACAATAAAAATCCCTCAATAACTTTCTTACTGGCTCTGCAGATTACTCCACCCAGTCTGTCAACAAAGTCGGCATATTCTCTCATAACACAATTAGGGGATATGTAAGCCCCAATGACAGTGGCTTCTGTGAGCTCCACGGCGATTATTCCTTCTTCTCTGACTAGTAGTTGCCAGCCTAACCTCCCGCTGACATTACACATGGTGACGTCGCCTACGCTGTCCACGCACCAGCCATTCCTGGCCACAGTCTTTCTATTCGGCTCAGTGGTTATAAGTATGTCCACATTCAGCCGGTAAGCAAGCTCCCCCCGAGGTCATGGGAGAGCGGGCTCCTGTTAGCGTTGATTAGAAGAATGAGTGTGTGATACCAAGGACAAAGAATAATGAAGACGAACATAGATAAAGCCCACAATAGTGTGGAGAAGAAACGGATCGGAGGGGGAAGGGGTGATGGATAGCCCTCTGCTGAGTTGTTATCTGTCCGGGCTTGCTTGGGTGGGTGGCGATGATGATGCACAGGAACCTCAGAACCCAAAGGCACCTCCTCGAGGCTGAGTAATGCTTAATTGCGGGTCCGGTTTCGGGAAGGAGGAGAACGGTAAGGGAGGTTTAGTCGGTATGGGGAAGGTTATATATGCCTAACAACACCGCAACAGAACCTGTTAGCTTGTTAGCTAGCCCTTGACAAATAGCGTCCTGGATTCGAGCATGACATCATCCGTGGTGGCATGCGTAAATGGCATTCCTTCATCACCGGTGGTTAGATTAAGTATAGTAATAGGTTAAGTTAGTTACCTACCTGATTAATTGTGAAATATTTTTTTTTTAATAAACAACAAACATTATCCAACTTATTCCATTAATTTCTTAAACACGAAATTAATTATTTCAATAACAACTTAAAGTAGCTATTTCTTTATACAAAATGTAGACAGAGAACAAAAACATAAATAGACTATTAAAGCGCAAGAAAACCGGTTTGGCAATTCTTAGATATAAGAGCAAAAGCAGTGTAACACACATTACACATATGTTGTTTTTTTTTTTTTATCTAGATCAATCGTTCTCAATGTGGGTGATAACGCTCCCTTGTGGACACTGGTGGCCTTCAGGGGAGGAGGCGATAGTAGGTCAACGGAAAATTGGGGGCGTTTTGGAGGTCTAGGAAGACGACAGCTGATTAAAAAATAATTTTAAAATTACGTTTTCCTGATATTTCAAACTAAAATTAAATATATACTACATTAGAACAAAAAATTAACGGGAAACCTATATTTATTGATAAAAAATTATAGTATTCAAACTACTTTAATTTTGCAACCAAGAGATTTAGAGAGATGAATAAAGAAAATAAAGCTTAACAGTATACTTTAAATTTCAAAAATCATTACATTAAAAAAAAAGTCCGTGAGAAGAAAACTTTTAAAAATTTGAAAGTTTTTCTTCGTGTTTGATCGAGCACATGGGGAAAACAAATTTTTTTTTTTCAATTAACAGCATTAAAATCGTTTAAAATCTTAAGATTTTAGTTTTCAGTTTCTTTTTTTGTATGTGTCTACGGTTTTTCTGAACCGAAATATTCCATTTTGAAGAGAAAAGACCACTTGTTTATAATGCTGTCTATTCCGATCTAAACAACATATTGATACAAATAAATATGGAAATTAAAGAGTTTTGATCTTGCCGACTTATATTTAACGACAAACTAAAAAGTTTTTAATGAAGCGTTACAGTTTTTAGATTAATGCAGGTGTAATTTTTTAATTTAAAACTTTGTTTTAATTATTGTATATTATATTGAATATGCTGTCACTATCCTTTTTTTTTTTTCTTTTTTTTTTTTTTGTGAAAAATGCCATGCCTGACCGGGATTCGAACCCGGGACCTCCGGTTGAAAGGCCGAGACGCTACCACTCGCGCCACGGAGGCCGGCAACTATCGTTGTTATTTAACTGTATAGGTACAACTGTAATTTCTTTGAATGCAATTTAAATAAAAATATTTCCAAATATGATTAAATTGCTCTTCTAAACACAAATCTAAACAATCTTTTGCATTGTTTAGATTGCAAAAAAATATTGCAATCTAAACACAAATTATGTGTTTTAATTGCTCTAATTTAAAATGTAAGTTTCAACTGAGACACAGAATATGCCATGTTTAAAAACATAACTGCAATTGCTGTTTTATAGCGATTTCAAATATTATTTTTACCAGATGGTAAGTTTTTAGAGGCGCTAGGAAAGTAGGTAAGTGATTACCGTCTGGCCGTGGTTAACGACTACTTATACAACAGGACTCTCACTGCTGACAACGAGGAGGAGGGTCCTATTGATGTTGATATGTACGGAGGGGTGCCACAGGGTTCTATACTTGGCCACTATTGTGGAACATCGCGTACGACGGTCTTCTGAGAATTGACTTTCCTGAGAATGTTCAGCCGGTCGCGTACGCAGATGATTTGGCCCTGTTGGTATTTGGGCAGACAGAAGATGAGGTGGAGGATACTGCCAACGCCGCAGTCCGTATGATGAGTGATTGGCTTCGTGAGCAAGGTTTGAGCCTTGCCCCTAAGAAGACTGCCATGCTGGCCATGGTGGGGAGACGGCGACTTCGACCACTACGTGTCCAGGTTGATGAGCGTGTTGTCACAGACTCAAAGGAGTCTGGCTAGAAAGGTCCAGGAAGTCAACTACACATATCAGAAGAACGACGGACAGGGCGGAGCAGGTGATGGCCGGCCTAGGCAAGCTCATTCGCAATAAGGAAGGGCCGAGGGCGAGTAGAGGCGACTACTGCTCTCAGTAGTCGCCTCCTCGATCATGTTATACGCAGTCCCAGCGTGGTACGAGGTGTTGCTGATCAAACGCAATGAACGCCGCTACACATCGGTACAACGACGAGCAGCGCTCAAGATCAGTTCTGGATGCCGAACTGTGTCGGCGGAAGCGATAGAGAAGATCGCGGGTGTCCCGCCGATTAGACTCAGGGCCCTCGAGTTGAAGAGGAAGAACGAGAGCGTTCCGAAGTTGGCTGCCAGGGAACTTTTGCTTCAAGAATGGCAGGATGCCTGGGGAAGATAAGAAAAGGGAGTCTGGACTCGTAGGCTCATTCCTGGGGAAGAGCCATGGTTCCGGAATGGTTTCGGTGGACAAGGAGACTCCTGGGTCTGCAAAACTTAACACCAGCAACCATAGTAGAATACATGCTCCGGGGGAATCAGCAGTGGAACGACATCACGCTGGCAACCAGAATCCTGACGATGAAGGAACAGGAAGCTGCGAACTGGGCACCCGACTGAAGACAACATCTGAGCAGCAGTCGACTCCTACGTTAGTATAAGGATTTATAAGTATGAAAAATATATATATACATGAGAGGCAGCCTGTTTGCAGAGGATGCCTTGGTTCTGGACACAAACAAGAGTGTACTGGATCGGGATACTTCCGATGAAGCATTCGGGCCCCTCTTAGGTTTGAGAGGTCGCGAGTGAGTGGAGGAGGGGCACTCGTGCATTTTTAAATGCGCATGCCGCCCTTTTAGGCTAGGTATAGGGCGGGAAGGGCAGCCTCTTGGAGGAGGAACGTGTCGGCTTCCCACAAGCGGGGAGTCGCCGCGCTCTAAGGATGCCAAGAGGACCCCAAAGGGGGACTCCCCTGCAGGAGCCCAAATGGGAAGAGTAGTAGGCAGGTGTAATCTGCTACCACGACACCCAGGACTGGCCGATGCTATGCCGACAGGCGATTCCGGTCACCTCTATGAGGGGAAGGGGGGAGGAGGTATTTTTAGTGGGTGAGAGCCCCACACTACCATCTGTGCGGTCAGATGGCGGCTGGTAGAACTTTTTCCTCCTCATACGCAAAAAAATAAATAAAATTAAATTAAAAAAAAGAGGCGCTAGGAAAGTTTTGATTCTCAGTGTATAGGCGTTGGGGAGAAAAATTTTGAAAATTATTAATAATCTAGATGAACTTGTTCACTAAATCGTAATGATTTGCCAAAAAAAAACTTGATATCAATTTTTGAAATGATCAACATACTTCCTCCTTTAATATAACTAACAGTATTCTATTTATATTCACTGGGAAATTAAAAATTAATAACTTTCAGATACAGGTAAAAAAAAAATACACCGAAGTTATTCACGGAAAATAGACGTTGCATAAAAAAAACCGCAACTATTTGAATTTAATTGCAAATTTCGAAATCTTATTTCTAATTCAAAACTTGTAAATCTAAAAAATAATCTAATAATTAAACCTGTAAAAAATTTATCAAAAATCAGAGATCTAACAAATTTTTATTGTTTCTATTAGTATAAATAAATAATGTATAAATTTTTATAAAATCATATTTTTAAAAGAATGGTATATGCTAAAATGTTATATAAAACTTAATGGTGAGAGATTAGAAAAAATATAATAATAATTTATCAAGAAAAAGAATAATTTTTTTTTTTTAAAGAAAATAAAAAACATGTATCTTTTTCAAAAGATTTTTTAAAAGTAAAATACAGGAGTTAACATTTACAAATAATATAACGAAAGAAAAAAAATATATAGCATCAAGTTGTAAATTATCACAAAAAAAAAAAAATAATAATAATAGAAATAAAAAAAAAATCCCCTTGAGTCAGTTATAATAATCAGATATGATAAAGAAAGTAAAAGCTGTACATAAAAGAGACCGCGAAAGAAGATCGAGAGAGAGTAAAAAAAGGGGTTGGAGGGGTAAAGAGAAAGTTAAATAAGAAAAAGAAAAAAATATCTTGTTTCTTCTTTGTATCGATATAATGAAGCATGTACATAGAGAAAATAATAACAAAGAACTCAATAATAAGAATACAATGAAACTGGTTAAAAAAAAAAACCTCTTTGCAATCGGATTTATTATATATACATATTCTGGCAAGGGAGATAATAACAATAATGGAATAAGGATGTTCGCCACGGAATGGAAGGGAGAAGAGCGGCATAGCTATTGTTGCATATAATCGATATTTTAACTTTCTTACAATACTACATTTATTATTATTTATGTTTTATTATATTTTGGTTCTTTATTTTGCGATGCCGCCTATTAATGGTTGTTTTTTTTTTTTTTTCACTTCCTCTTCATCATTACCTCTGATATCTGTTGGCAAAGAATTTAACTAACTAAAGGGTGAAAATAAATTTTTTAATCTTTTATAATATAATAACCCATTTTACATTACATTATAAAAGTTTTGTACTTTGACAAAAATGAAAACTGGCCCCGAACTTAAAGCTTATTTAGGCAACAATCCAAAACATTTATTATTATTATTATATTTATACTTCCGTTTATTGCGGTCTTAATCTGCATTGACGGGCTGTGCCAAGTCGTACTAATAATATTATGATTCTGTATTAAATAAAGATCTGACAATGGTGCATGTTTTGAGGATGACTGATTTCTGGAAGTTTCTCTCTATGTATGTATTGTTCTAAATGTACTAAATTTGTGAATGTGTGAGGTTTGAGGTCCGTGACTGATATAAGTAGAGGAGGATGATGATGATGATTTTTTCTTGTTTCTAGGCACTTTTTAATAAAATGGAATAAAATGTTCAGCATTTTAGAAAATTTAAGGTTCAAGTATAGAGATAGAAGAATAATTGCTAATATTTACAGGATCCAAACTGCAACAGTAATAATTGAAGAACATATAAAGGAAGCTGTAATAAAAAAGGGAGTCTGACAAGGATGTTCCCTATCCCTGTTACATTTTAATCTTTACATAGAACTAGCAGTTAATGAAATTAAAGAACAATTTAGCACTGGAGTAACGGTGCAAGATGAAAAGGGTAAAGATGCTACGATTTGCTGACGATATAGTAATTCTAGCAGAATGTAAAAAAGATTTAGAGGAAACTTTGAACTGTATGAAATCCTACGCAACAACTACCGCATGAAAATAAACAAGAAAAAAACGAAAGTAATGAAATGTAGTAGAAATAATGTAGAT
>JAAAKQ030286958.1:11993-27299 GCA_010016005.3 Zanna intricata | reverse complement strand
TACACTTTTATCTGAAAACAAAAAGGCTCATGTTTCACGTTTATCAAAACTCCAATTTGAGGAAACAAGGGACGGATAAAATTTGTCATGAAAATTCTATATCTCAAAATTATATTGAATAATGATCCCTATCCACTATCTTTCTTCATCGTTTTATCACTTAAATTCAATGAGAAATATCGTTAATTTATCTCTCAACATAATTGTACGTGCACCCGAATTTTAGTTTATATCTTTGTCAGTGCTTTTCCATCCGGTAATGTTCTCTAATACAACGGTGCGATTCTAAGTCATAAAGATTTACACGTGATTACAAAAACAAATTATGTTCGATACTATACATACTGCGTTATACAGGGTGTATCGATACACTCTGTATATTCATTAATTCAAAAACAATAAAATCTCCACGATAAATGAAATTTATAATGAATTAAATTTTGTATATATGATTAAAATGTTTTTGTTTAATTTCTATATGTAATGTAGAGATAATTATTTATGATTACTAAATTTGATTAATTTCATGTTAAAGGTAACTAATATCTTGAACTTAACAAACGCTTTATGTACTCACGAAAATTTTTTTTGTTATCGATGCGAAGGAGTACAAGTTATGTACCACCATGGTGGTCTTCATGAGGGAGTGTAATGCTTAAAGCAGGTTCCGCAAGATGTTATATAAGTGTATATATACCTGCCCCCTACCGACGAAACCTTTTTTCATCACTTCTCCCCTCTCTGGGCCGGACCCGCAATTAAGCATTACTCAGTCCCGGGAGGTGCCTTTGGGGTCCAGAGATCAGGGTCCTGGTGCTTAATCACTGTCGCCCATCTACACAAGTGCAGATGGTGACAGCTCCACAGGAGGCTGTCCTTCGTACTTTCATTCACCGGTCCTTATTCTTCACCTGCCTCTGTCAATTCACGAAGCTAATATCAGCAAACGCACAATCCGCACGGACATAAAAGCGAGTCCGTACGTCATTGTCACTGTTATTATCGTGGGTCAATATATAGAATACAGTCCAGTGATTACCAAATTTAACATTTTAAATAAGATAAAAACTTTTTTTAATTTTTCAACAAAATTTCTGAAGTTTGGTTTGAAAACTTAAAATACAAATCAAAAACCCACACGAGCAAAGTTATGGGCAACAACCAATTTATTAAAACATATCCAGCTTACGTATTTTAACAAAATAGCTACATTTAGAAAAACTACAATTAAAAAAAAAATTAAACTATAATAGTATAATTATAGCAATGATAATATACAAAAAAAAAATTCCATAAGAATCTTAAATAAAAAAAATATTACAAAATGCAAGCTATAAAATTTACAGGGTAATTTATACATTATACGTAACGTATATTTTACAGTATACTGTACTCCAGAAATGTGACAAAAAGTTAAAATGTTAATGTTATTAAATTTGTAATTTTATAAAATGAGAAATTTTATTTTATCTAAAAATCATCCAGACAGAATTTAAAACAGAATACTGGTATTTTTTTGTGTTCTTTTTTATAAAGAAATAAGTTTAGAGAAGAAAGAAAAATTTTACGATTGGGAAGCACTATAAAGCAGTCTACAAATGGGCGATATTACCATGTATTATAATACCTAAGATACAAAATAAAAAGGTATCAGTGATAAGATACATCCAACCTTCCGATCGGGTTAGGTTTCATTTAAATAACGTGCAGAGAGGTTAGACTAAGGAGGTGGCAGTCACAACCTCCTGCTTCGGTATACAGATCAACTAATGGTCGTGAGATAAAACTAAAGAGCAGCGGCAGGAACGGAATGGAATGATAAAATAGAAAGGATAGGATGATTTTTTTCTCATTCTGAAGATGTTTATGTAGGTGTGTGGGTCGGGTCTATATAAAAACAGGTACGTAACTACAGCTCGGCCCATTAAGCCGGTTGACATCAGATACCGGTTCGATAACATAGGCATTGGCTACTATAAACAGACCCGTTAATACATCACCTTACCGACCGAGATCCTTTCCGACTAAAGTATGCTCATTCGTTTACAACTGATTTTTATAGCTGACAGCTAGTTTATTTGAGGATGATGGTTGTTTACGAAAAATGTTCTCTAAATTACATCGCTAAATGTTTAAAAACTAGTCGTATAAAATTAAAGGAAAAAAACGAAATCATAAATGCAATGTGTACAACAAGACTATGTCTTCTCTTAATTTATTTATTTACTTAAATTTTATGTTTTTGCAAGACAAGTTACCGAGTGATGAAATGTCCGCAGAGTATCCGATTTCAAATTCAAACCGGCTTTACTGCTTCCAACCATAACGCATAGCGTCATGCTGAGTTAAAACATTATACAAAGTACATCATATTCATTATTTTCTTTACTATATTGAAGGAATTTTTAATTAAAAAAATTCCTTTAATAATCAAATGAGTATAAGTTTTTCATAATATTTTATTCTTTACTGAAATTTCAGTAAAATATATAACATAAGTATAATTATATGAATTTTTTTTTTAAATAAATTTTTCTATTTAATCTGAAATAAATTAATTCCCAGAATATCATAAATCTTTAGATTTCCTTTTAAAAAGATAATCTCAGGCATAATAATATCATTTCTTATAAGCCGATACATTGCACTAATAAAAGCGATATGTTCTGTTACCTGGTTTTTTAGTATGCTGCATAAGGAAATGATATATTAATTAGAAATAGTTTACTTCTTTTTTTTTTTAATTGAACTATCAAAGATTCCATATTTAAAAACATTAACGCATGGGAATGATTTCAGAATTATTAATTAATTAAAATTCGATCAAGACCAATCATATTTACGATCACTAAAAAAAAAAAGTTCTGATAACCGATTTTCGTACCCTGGAAACTTTTTCTGATTTTTTTTTTGTGACTAGTTCAATGATAAAATATTATGTCTTCGATTAGAATACACATAATTATCATTATTAAGGAATGAGAAACATAGTTAAAAGCCAACTGATATGATTTGAAATTATAGAACATAAAAAATTTTGTGTATTAGTGTGACACGAGTATACCACCATAGAATTTAGAGTGCGCAAATTTTAGGGCAACATTTTTAATTTTTAAACGTTATCAAACCTGCAAAATGTTTTTTAAAAATGGATCTAAGAACAGAATTTGGAATTGTGAAAAAATTGTAGGAAAAACAGAAACAAATTGAGTTTAAAATCTATCTATTTTTAATTAGTTTGTAAAATTCCCCGTAAAAAAATAATTTTTGCAGAATTTATTAATTCCGAAAGATTTTATATATATATATATATAAAACTTTAAAAAAATTCTAAACTTTTATTCATAACAAAACAGACCAAAAATTTGTAGCAAATAAATTTAACAAATTTAAATTATTATTATTAATAACAAATATTACTTTATAAATATAAATTTAAGTGTGAGTGTAGCACCATGAATTGCATCCCTATCACTTAAAGGTTATAATACTTAAGGTATATATAGTATACTATATTATATTATAAGGTGTAATAGTATATATAGGTATATTAAGTTATAATACTAAAGGTTCTATACTTAAAACAGTTATAAAACTATTGGAAAGGGTCAATGAAAAATATTAATTTTTTTTTTTTTATGTAATAAGTATAAAATACGAAATCTAAAGCCACACTTATTAAATTATTATTTCAAAGATCACTGAAATGGATATAAATTTCTTTGAATGTATTGTTTTTAATTTTAATATTAAATAAATAATAACAAACAGTAAATTTCAGAACCAAATTATGAAAAAAATAAAAAATGTAATTGCACCGCAATTTCAAACTAATACAGAGATTGGTTCAACTAAAAACGCTTTTGCAGAATAAATACAGACAAACGGTTGCAAAGTTTTATCATAATGTTTTTAATGAAAATTAAAAAATTGGTACAATATATAATTAATAAAATATAAAAAAATTTATGTTAAAAAATACTTTAATAAAATGTTGTTTGATTAGGTACCTTTGATTGGTATAATAGATATAAAAAAAACTTTAGGTTTTTAATTACATCATGTAATGATAAAAAAAAATGTTGGTTAGTTTTCAAAGAAAAAGAAACATAAGAAGCAGTCGTATAAAGAACAGGTGCAATTCGTAACGGAACAAAATAAGAAAGAACTTGTCTCCAATTAATTAAGAAAAGAGGGTTTCAGCTACTGGAGGAACCAGAATGACAATCGCGGACTACAAATGTCGTCATTTCTGAAAATCCGGTCCTGGTAGAACGATGTCAGGGGGGAATAACAGGCCACGAAAAAGAAGAGAAACCGTTTCACTCTATTCGAGACTGATGTGAGTGCAGCTGCTTTCAGTTGCAAACCAATTTCAGGCGTCTCACGTAAATGTAGACCATTCTATTCGCGGGACAAGGTGTGGTCTCTAGGGGAAAACAGGGATGGGGGAAATAATAGAGGGGGTAGAAAACGGGACTGTTCAGCGAACGACACGACACAAGACTCCCTTCAATCTCTGTGGAAGAAAGAAACTGTTCATCATATTTTATGCACTCTTCGAAAAAAAAACCCACGAAGGCGCTATCTCACTCTCTGATATCTTCACTACTTCTTCGAATCTACCAGACAAAAGAAATTTATAATATAGACTTTGAACTGCCTCCCTTTTCCTCATATTCTATAAAATATTTTCCCATCATGATAATAAAAATATATACAAAAACGATGTCATTATGATAATACTGATACGATCATATAAAAGCATACTTACTTTGCATATTCTTTTAAACAAACAAGTTGTAAAAAGTTTAACAGGTAAAATATAAAATAATATTTGTAAAATAATTAAAATATATAATAAAATATTATTATCGTGTAACAGAATTAGCTACATTTCTGTATATTATTAAGATAATGCATAATTGTTTTTTTCACACACTAAGAGATAGTATAAAACACTATCTCGTGTCTGTTATGGTGTTGCATTACACTTCCTTTCCTATCCTTTCCAAAAAGCATTTGACTACAAAAACAGATTTACTTTCACTGATAATATTGATGTCTCCTGTACAGTTATTTTCTATGGCAAAAAAGTAAAAATGTCGCCCTGCTTAAAGAGGTGAAATTACTTTCAATTCGAAGGCCTAACGAGCTGATGAAACAGTATTCAATTAGGTGAAAAAGATCATCAAAACAAGCACCGAGGGCATCTAAGAGAGAATTAATCATGGCGACAGTCACATCTGCGTTGTTTTATGCAGTGCTGATAAGGGGGTCAGCACTAAAGAAAGCAATTAATCTACGTAGAATGGTTAGCGCCCATAGAAGGTCGCTGTTGGGCGTGGTCTCCGCCTACAGAACAGTATCATATCAGGCCGTTTGCATGCTCTCCGGAGTTCTCCCAATTGATCTATTGATACAAGAACGCACTTGAGATATAAAGGTACCAACAAGGCGGAGGCAAAGAACATAACATCAGATCTTTGATCGATGTTAAAAAAGAAATGAAAAAACAGAGTTCCCGGCCCTAAACAGAAGAAGAATGACCCAGGTTCCGATAAATATAATTGGAGAATATAAATAATAAAGAATGATGAACCTTACTAAGTTCCTAGACTCGTTTCCCTCTAGCGCACCTACTAGAGTGAGATTCTCCTCCCCCGGGTTGAGCTACAATTAATTGAAGCTCCGACACAGAGGACGGAAAGAAAAAAAAAACATGAAAAAGATAAACGTAAACCATTTTTACCACCTTAATTTTCTTCAATAACCTGACATGGGATGGATGTTGTTCTTAGATCTTTTGCGTCTTATTTAAGATTACTTTTAACTAATTCAGTTAATAAAAATAACAAACACTGATAAAATCATTAAATAATCTCGTATTATACTGCTAACCGTTAATTTAAGCAGAAAATAACAATAATGTTGATGTGAACTGCAGGAAACATTATTTAATAAATAATAGCATTATTAACAGATCACTCGATTATAATAACATTAAACGAAAAAAAATGTAATAAAACAAATCAATGTAAAAATTAGAGGAAAGAGAAATCTCGTTGAATTTCATTATCTGTTTTCTACTAATATAATTTCTTTGGCAGTACAAGCGGTAGCGTAAAAACAAAAATCTGAGATAAATATTAACGGAAAAAAAAATGAATACGCATTAAATAAAACCATGTCATTACATGAAATATGAATTAATGAGTGTTGTACAATTAATCGTTGCGGGATACGATTATTGTACCTTGTTTAATAGGTGTTATCTCAATTCATTGGAATCTCAATTTTCAGTTTCTTGGATTGTTCAATATGGCATATTTTGAATTCTACAAAATCTAGTTATCACTACCGCTCATTGCTTCATTGAGTTCGATGAATTTGCACGTTCAGCACTTTATCTCAAGAACGGGTTAACCTAAAATGAAATTGTAAGTGGTAAACTGTGTGACTGGAATTGATTATTTTTTCTTTCCGGTTATCGGGTATCGACAACTTTGGTCATAGAACTTTTCCCTTAGAAAAAAAGAGAGATACAGAGCTTTCCCACTCTGATAATAAAAACTAAACACTATTTAAAACATTTCTGAAAAAAAAAATTAGCAAGCAGGAAAGCGTATTCTGAAAACATCAAAATTGTGTATCGCTTAGGTTTTCTCTTAATCCCTTCTTACTTCATTTCTCCATCATTCTTATGGCCTCTATCTCTGATGAAAAGGTATCTGAGGGTTGATGCACTCCCAAATAAAATTTTTGGGGGGTCTTAAAACTCGCCCTCTCCTTAGGGGTCTTCTGGACGCTCCATAGCTGGAGTATCCGCCTTCCTATCGTATCCAGAGGCTTCTCTATCGTAACTAGGTACTGCAACGCAACAACCTCATACTTCTGCGCCCTTGCCAAACCCAACTATAAAATTATAGTATAGATCTTCTTTTTTTTTTGGTTTCGCCTTATTACTAGTCAAAGGACTAGTGTTTTTGGTCTTTTCAGATGTCTCCGTAACATCCTTTTCTTCAACTCCATCATAGATCTATGTTTATATGATTTATTATTTATTTTGATAACAAGAATACACCTAATGAAGTATGGCAAAAACCGGGTCTTATTTCGTAAGCGAAACATTCCTTAATCTTCATTTTCTGAAGTATAAACATAGTTAAGTTATATTATTTATGGATTGAGAACCAATATACAATATTAAATTTCTCATGTATATCTGTATTATTATTATTATATTACACCCTGTCTATCTTATCACAGTTATTTCGTTGGATGTAAGATACTCGGAGCAATTAATGATTTTAATCGTGTAAGGCGTGTGTTTCACTATTTGTTATTTTCATATGACATGGATTTGACTGACTTAATCCGCGAGGTGATAGATAAACAGAATGCTGTTTGTTTTTTTACAAGCCAAAGGGATTTTACATAATCCTAGATTTTGCGTACATGTTCATGAAATGTCTTTCGTTAAGTCACATAAAAGGTAAATGGCGAGGGAATTATCTGTACGCGGAAATCCCCCCCTTTATTAAGGTGAAAAAAAATTTTGGGACAGTTTATAATCAATAGTGGGTATCAACACGCATTTACACATAAATAAAAAGATGTTTCATGATTGCTGTATCCGATCGAACGAAAAACAAGTTACTAAGTGTTGTAGAGAAGAGTAATAGACCAGGGACAAACATAATTTCTGATTTTTTTGTAAGATTTAGAAGTAAGATTTGTTTTTTTTTTTTAATATTATAGTACCAATTTAGGAAACCTGTCCTCTTTCAAAATAAAACCTCAAAAGAATTAAGACTTCAAATATTTATTTATATAGAATATAAATTTTATATAGTTATTATATAAAGTTATATATTTTTTATATAGTTTTATTTATATACAAAAAATTTAACAGTTACTTAAAAACAGAATTAAATCAAAAGAAAAAATAAGAAAACAAGTAGTTCGTTAGTGCAATAATACTTTTTTACGTTATCTTTGTAAAAGGATTAATTTTTAAGTTCTTTGCAATCATGACTTTGCGGCAACGTTTAGCAACATCATCGGCAGCCAATTAAAAAAACTTAACCCAATAAATAATTCACTATTTTGATGATAAATAAAATATAATTTTTAATAATTATAATTATTTTTTTTAAAAATTAATTAATTTTGTTTTAAATTAATAAATTTAATAACCTTACGTCAGCACCACCTTGCAAAAAAATAAAAGGATTATTTGGTTTGTATTTTTTTTTTCTTGGTTTTAAATTAACAAATTTTGTTTATTAATATTTATTTTATTTATTAATAAATAAATATTTTTTATTTATTTTTTAATAAAATTATATTAATAATTATTATGACAACAGACTGACACCCAATTAAAGACATTCTTTTTTTTTTGTGCAAGAGGTGAATGTTTTAATCTATAAAAAAAATGCCAGGCAAATGTGCACTTTAATTTAACAGTGTAAACTGTAAATTCATTTCCTCCGCTCAATAAAAATTCATTTTTATCAATTTATACACTATAAGAACTTTAAAAAAAAGGCTGAATTTAAGGTTATAGAATATTAAAACTCGTTTTAAGATAGGTGAGATACAGGCACTAAAGGAAGATGCAGCGTTTTATTATTTATTAACCATTATTAAGTAATACATCATCTACCATAAATAGTGGTATAGGAGTAATTTATTCCTATGTTAAAATCAATTTATTGCAGTAGTTAAAATATATATATATATATATATATACATTCTTATCTTATTAATCTTCTTAAAATTTCGTATAATTTTTTTTTTCAAATTGTAAATACTTGTTTTAGATAAAAATATTTATAAACAACTGTACTTTAATTACAAACATTTACTGTATTCAATTACCAAGTTAATATTACGTTTATAAACACAGAATGAAATTAAATCGTTTTTATTAACCAATTAAATTACTTTGGGTATAATGAACGAATAAAAATGAATATTTCGATATATAAAGGAAGAAAATTAAATTTTATTTTTGTACCACGAATATTAATTCGTTAAGAGAAATTAATAAACCTTAATTGTGTAAGTAATATCGTAATAATTACGTATAATTAACGCAAAATAAATTAATGCTTCAAATGTGTATATCATCGTTAAATAAAATACTCAAAGAAGATGAGTATGTAGAAGCAATTATTTAGCTTTTAATTTTATTCCAGCGTAAAATTACACAAGTTAAACGACGATAATTAACTTTTTTTGTAAAATAAAGATTAGATTTATAGGCGTAATTAATTTGAAAAGCAAAATACAAAAGCTCTATTTACAAAAGGCTCATCATATATTTGTGTTAGTAAAAGTAGTAGCATGGAGTAGCGAGCGAGGTGTACATTTGAACACTTGAGTTGGGGTCTGCGTCTGAAATGAGACGTTGTATTCTGGGAAAGGAAGAGAAGTTAAAAGGACTGAGGAGAGGGAGTCTATTTTAATTAACTTTGATGTGTCTTCATAAGGACTCTTTGCTATTCCGACCGTTCTTCTGAAACTGAAACGTCTTATGGTCGTTCAGCACTATTATACCTTTACTTTTCATCACTTCACATCGTGTTTGTTACAAATATCTTTTAGGTATTTATTTATTATATAGATTATCTCCAGTAGAAAAATATAGAAAAAAATCTTCAATGCTATTCAAGACTTAGCCTTATGTAGTAAGTTTATAATTTATGTATTTATCCTTATGTAGTAAGTTTAAAGGTCTGGTGACACCTTAAAAAAGCATCCTTTTCGTCAATAATTTGTATCGTATCGTTTTAGTTTATAATTATTTCAATTATATAATTATTTGAACTTTAGAGTAGACATCTAAACGAAATATTTCTGAAGTGCCGAACCTGTGTTTATATGAAGCCCTTTTTAATTATTTTTATGAGAGATACACACCTATAAAGTACATAAAAAAACGTTTTGAAACATCCTATTTAATCCACATATTTTATGCTGTAATAAAAATAAATATGCCATAACATAAAGTAATTATAAAACAAAACCTAGAAAATACCCCTAAATTGACAACCATATCATTTTTAATTTAAAAACATTTTCACTGATGTTAAATAAATTCAAATTAATAAGGGATAAAAACAAACTTAGATACGAAATAAGAGAAAAAGATCACTGACCATTAGTGCACAAGCAATAAATAAAACGGTGTTTAAACATAATAAAAAACAATCTAATGTTGTAATAAAACTCCTCTTATTGCAGTTTTGTATATAAATAGTTTTAAAAAATGTTTAAATAAATGACTGAAGTAACTGTCGTTTTTAAAAGCAAATTTATTTTATCTTTTTAATAAAAATAGACGCTTAATGATGAAAAACCATATTTCTTTCTATCGTAAATCGTTTAAAAGATATTTAAATCAATTCTTATTATTTAAAACAATAAAATCGACTTCTAAATATAGATATTATTATACTGTGATTATATAAATTACAACTGAACAGAATTAATAACTTCCATATAGAATATGCTATTTTATTTCTAAGCTTATGGAATAACAATTTCTACACAGAACTTGTTTCGAAATAAAGTATAAAAAATTCTTCGTAATTCGAGAATAAAATAATCATATAAAAATCAACTATTATTTTTAATGATAAAAGATGAGTAAAAGATATAACGAACGACTAAGAAAAGAAGTAACTTTTATATCACAATAAATGTATTTTATATGGTTGATTGGATATAAATATGGATAGAAATCAATTAATTTGGAAAAAAGGATGTAATTCATCGTACATCATTCTAAAACTTTAAACAATTGAACTTGAAAATTCATTATATGTACCCTCAACGAAAAGAAAAATCTGATGTAGACACTAAATGACCTTCTTGTACGAAAATCCAAAAATAATACTATTCTAAATTATAATTTTAAATTAATATAATTAGATGTTGCACCACATCTATTACTTATACCCATATCTAATGATGCATATTTTTTTTTTTTTTTTTTTTTTTTTATTTATATGGACATCGACTGCTGTGGTCATTAGCCCTCGTCACATTTTTAAATTAATCAATAATCACCGCAATGATGCATATTAAATTACATATACACATTTTTAAAAGTCCGTAAAATTTTATTTCACTAATAACGTCTGATTTTTTGTCTTTCTTTTTTTTATTGTTATTATTGAATTATTATTTGTTTTTGATTTTTTTTTTAATAATATAGGTTAATGATTATTAATAAATCAATATATTTAAATAAAAGTTAAAAAAGAAAAAAGTGATGAAGTGTCCGATTCGAACCGATGTGCCTTTCCTTGTAAGATATTTCATTAATTAAAATTTTATTTGGCGATAAATTTGGAACGAATGAAAATAAGTACCACTTATGGTATATTGTTGAAAAGCTCTCAATGAGGGCTTATTAAAGCAGCCCAAAAGCTCAAAAGTCTAAAGGTCAGAAAAAGCCCAAATCCAAATATTTTGGAATTTTGGGCTTTTTTTGGACTCGACTGGACCAAAAGTGGTACTCCTCCAAAGAGAAGTGCACCAACTAGATATTACAACAATCCTAAATCCAAAATTTCAACATCCTACGGCTAATAGTTTTTGAGTTATGCGAGATACGTACAGACGTTCACGCCGAAACTAATCAAAATGGATTCAGGGATGGTCAAAACAGATATTTCCATTGAAATCTGAAAACCAAAATTTTTCGCGATCACAATACTTTATTTCGTACAAGAAAGTAAAAACTGACAGAGTATTATTTAAAGTAAAAAATTTCATCAGCAATTAAATATGGGCTGAATGTTGATTGGCATTTAAATCAATATTATTTATATCCACATTAAAACCTATATATTATCGACTTATAGCTTTAATGGCAGTTCAACCATAAAAAATTAATTTGTCTTGAATTTTGTCATAAAATGAATAATTAAAATCTTAACTGGTAGTCTAAATTTAAATGTTATTGTTCAAATTTTATAAAAACGATTTTTTTTATTCTCTTGGCTGTAGCTTTATTGCTCTTGCAGCAGCATAACTATAAAATATTTAGTTGAACGGCCAAAATATTGGATGGCAAGATATTTTCAATTGTCGACATTTCAAGATCCTCTTCGGAAAATACACTAAAAACTTGATAGAAATTTCTGGTTCAGAAATGTAAATATATTACATGTATACTGTATGTACACTATGTGAGTTAGTCTACATTTTGATTAATATCTCAAGATAAATTCTTCCAAAATGCTCACAAACTATTTATATGTGGGAGATATAGTTGGGATTTAATTCGGTAAAAAAATTAAAGAAGGGTAGCTTTGCCATTTTTAAATAATGATCGTTAAAGATTGACTCTTAGTACGATAGAATATTTATTATTTAAAATTCCAGAGTTTTAATGCGATGAAATTTTAGAGGTGAGGGATATTTAAGTTTATTTTTAAATAGATTTTACTTCGTATCTCAAAAATTCACTGCCCAAAAAAGCTAAAATTAGGATAATCAGAGCTATAAAGCTATAGCTCAAAGCTATAGAAGGTAAAGTATGAGTAATCGCCTTAATTTGAGGCATATGCGGGTTTTCACTGAATATTGACGATTCGACACCAAACGAACCCAAAAAAAAAACAAGATGAAAATTTTGCGGTTGTGCAAACATATACACATGCATAGTATGCATATGTATGTGCGAGTTCAGTGTCGCACACCTAATACCCACAGAACTTCTCGACCGATTTTGACTAAACTTGGTCAGTTACTTCTATATATGAAGTATTGATGCCATTAAATTTTAAAATTAAAAGGTCAAGGGGGTCAAGCAAAAGTAAGGCTGTACAGCAAGGTCACCCTCAGTATCTCGAGATTTTACCTAATTAAGTTGTTATTTTTGGTAGACACATTTGATGTAACAATCAAACAATAATATTTTCAACAAAAAAATGTCTGCCCTCACTCCAAAAAAATGTTCTAAATAAACTAGTGGTTATGTGGGTACACTGTGTCGATAGTAACCCTTCTAACCACAAGGAGCGCTAGTGTTACACTGACGTACAACTGTTTAGTCGTGGGCTATGTTGTGACGTCACAGGTGAGCTATAGAATTAAATAAAGGAACATTATTTAAAGTGTAAAAAAAGTATTTAAATTGTCCCTAATACCGCCATAACTACAATAAAATACGGTATGCCTGCGAGCTTTATTTAAAATAATTGAATTAAATAAAAAATATATTTAAAAAAATTATAAACATTTTAAATTGTATGTTAAGACATGTATCAGAAAAAAGTAGAGTAATGGAAAAATCCTACAATTTTCATCAGCTTACATATACATATAATATATATATATATATATATATATATATATACATATCAGCTTTGGAATGATTTTCGAATTTACTAATCACTCTCCATAACTACACATTAATAATTATTAAGGACATCAACAAACAATTAATTAACTATCAGTAGCTACAAGGACATGATCTATGTTAACAATGGATATAAATTAACATTAATATAAAATTAATATTCTAAATTATACTATTTTAATATCTATGTAATTTACTACTTAAAATTTGGATGAAATATTGAAATATAGTTGAAAAATTTAAATAAATAATATAAAGGGTAGAAATAGTAAATATCAACTAAAGAATACTTTGAAATTATTAAATAAGAAGAAATATTAATAATAGTACGACAGGAAAACTTTAGAGTTTATAAATGTTATGTTATTTTTGTAGACTGATTTTGAAAAAAAAAAATTAATAAAGTCTAACCAGCGTAAGAAGCTTCATTTATTTTAAAGGTTAAGATCAAGTTAGTAAAAATACTAAAAAAAACAATAGTGTGTAAAAGTAAATTAGACATAAAAATTTACTTGATTTTTTTTTCTATTTAAGAAAGAAATAACGTTTTCACATATAAAACCGAATCCACTGTTTCCTCATAAAACTCAAGTGTTTGTTGACGGCACTGCTTTATAGTAACTACAGGAATGAAACGATCGCCATTCAAACAATACCCGTACATTCAGCATCCGACATCTTTGTTAAAGGGTTCCTTCCATTATGTTAGGTTATAGTACAGTAAGTAAACTCCCCCTAGCACTAAAATTCTCGGGTTAAAACGTTCTCGATCTGCTTCAGACTCCAGATGTAACGGTAATATAAAGGGAACTAGTGAAAAGAGCCGGCTAGTAATGCGAGTGAAATTATGTCGTTCGGTACCATTGATTTATACGGCAGCGTTAACTTACTACCACCGAATTCTCTTTATGGATACATTTTCTTTTAATAAAATATGTAAATAAACGAGTATGTTGTACTCGTTTAGAAATTTATTTAAATATATTCTTTTTTTTTTAAATGAAATCCTTTATATAAAATCGTAATGTAATACAAATGTGAACACTGATATTTACTTATAACTCAGAAATCGCAAAATCTAAATTATCCTTCTGCCAATTTTCTATTTAATTCTGAGAATGGACTAATAAATCTTTTTCCCGTAGGACTGTCTCTCCAGGGTGGTCCGTGTTTATTTCTAGAATTAAGCCCATTGATATCCTTGAGATTGAGCGCCAATTACGTTATGATGCTTAGAAGCTAAGCCATCTTACCTCTGAGCACATAAAAGAAATAGACGAGCAAGATTTTCATTTACAGCAGATCAGGTGGACTGTATCGTCCGATGGCCATCATAAGCGTGGTATTTTTCCTGATGTGAGAAGTGTGCAGTAATTAGGTGCATCTGCTATGGTTACCATATTACCGGACTGAATCGTCCATTGGCCGTTACACGAATAGTATTTTTCCTGATGTGTGAAATAATACAGGTAGATTGATTTTCCCAATCGGTATACTAACGATTGGTTTCTTTCTGAACATGGTGCTTTTTGAGATAGGATGGCCAGATTTGGTTTGATTAATTCAGGCTTGTGTCCGGAAAGTAGGGATACTGATGATGTGCGCCATATGACTTACATGTCTGCTTCAGGAATGAAGCTGAACCTACCAAAGTAGCTGGAGAACTTTTGAGGACCAACTCTGATTTTGATCTGCAAGTTAAATTGAAAACTGAAATAAAATATAACATAGCTACTGACTTCCTTAAATTCTTAGTCCTGCGGAGGATGGCTGAGGAGGTCGGATGCTGCTGTAGATGTATAGATAGAATAACGGCCCGGCTCCTAGGGACCCGCTTGTGTGCTTACTTTGCCAAGGTAGGCGTTTTAGCATCAACCCCAAGTCAACTGAGATATTCGCTGTTAGAATGAGATGGATGTGTG
>JAAAKQ030286925.1:0-10367 GCA_010016005.3 Zanna intricata | reverse complement strand
ATTGGTACCTATTTTTTCATTGGTTTCAGAGTTATAGCCAAATAAAATTTTAATTAATAAAATATTTGAATGTTACAGGGGAAAACACATTGGTTCAAATGAGACTTCCGCATCTTTAAAAAAGATATTTTTAATTTAAATATATTGATTTATTAGTAATTATTAACCTCTAATAAAAAAAATTATGATAAATAATAATTCAATAATAAAAAAAAAGAAAAAATATCAGAAGTTATTAAGGGAAATAAAATTTTATATACTTTTCATTTAAAAAAAAGAAAAGTGAATATATAATTTAATATGCGTACAAGAAATTTTTATGGTATCCACATCAGATTTATTTAATAAATATTACCTCAAAAATCATTTTATTGAATTTCAGCTGCAAATATTTACACTTCATTGCATTTCTGTGGTTTAATATTTGTTTATAATAATTACAGTGTAATCCTAATTTCGTTTAATGACCTAATTTTCATGCAATTGGGTAAACCATATTAAAACTAATTAAATTATTTCATTTATTTTAATTTTGGTATTAATATCAAATTTTGTTATTATTTTATTTTCTCATACTTACTTATCTATTTTAATAGGTTTTCCCATTATTTTTTTATTTTATACTAATCTTTTAACTTCAAACTTCATCTTTTAACTACATAAATACTTTATATTTATTTTAAATACAAAATATTTTGTACTCCAATATATTACATGATTCATATTGAATTATTATAATTATTAACAGAGTGTCCCCTAAAAAAACTGAGAAAATTTCAGGACATGTTCTACTGGTTAAAATAATGAAAAAATTTTATATAAAGATTTGTTTGGAAACGCTTTATTTTCGAATTATGACGTGGGCGATTGATTCGTATGTAACACGATATCATTCGCCCACGTCAATTGGTGTGGTGACCGTGACAGGATTGTTAAATAATTTTGGGGAAGTCGATATCGTGTTATATACGAATCATACGCCCACTATAATTGGCGACTGTGACAGGATCGGATTTCGTGACGGGACTTAAGGAGAGGACTTAAGAACTGGATTTGAAGAAATAAATTACGTCGAAAATTAAGAAAATTAACTACTTAACTAAATCAGAATTGAGACAAGTACTTCTACAGCGTCAGTTATCGACTACAGGAACGAAGGCAGATATGTTTCTCCGTCCCAGGGAATCAGTTTTGGCGGAAAACGGGAACCCGGAAGAGACTGTATTTGACGTTGGAGAAACTTCGGAACTTTCACGATCCATTAGAGACCCCAAAGGTAAGCTTACAATCATTATTATCAACTATGCTTAACGATTTTAAAAACGACATTACAGCTCAAATGACAGCTCAAAACGAACAAAGTAGAAACGAAATTACGGCTCAAATTACGACTGAAATTGGTTCAGTCGTGTGACGTGTCCCTATGTTGTTATGCTCCGCGAAGTTTATAATTGTTTCATGTAGATTTTGTTAAGCGTTGTAAGTGTTGTTTGTTTGTTTTGTTGTGTTAAATAAATTATTGTGAGAAGGCTTGATATCGTGTTGGTTATTTATACGAATCATGTTCTCACTATATTTGGCGACCGTGAAAATATTGTTTAAATAATTGTGAGGAAGTCGATGTCGTGTTACATACTAATAATTTGCCCACTATAATTACCGCTAGCGAAAGATTTCGGCCAGATTTCAGCTCTTCTATTAAAAAGAAACTCTACTGTAATTTTTGCGAACGCAATTAGTAGGAAAATTGGTAGTTTGTTAAATAATTTCACTTGGAAGATAATATAAAACAGATTCCAGAATTGTAACTCAAGTAGTTTTGTTAGATATCCGATGTAAAACACAAATTTTAGTGCCTAGAAATCATATGAACACTAATTTTTTAAGCTAATCTTGGTAGACCAATTGATTGACCACCAGTATCAGCTGATTTAGCGCCAGTAGATTATTTCATTTGGATGGATTATTTCATCAACTCCAAATGAAATAATCTATGAAATAATTTTCAATGTTTTTTAATAGTTTTGTTTAAATTTTTAACGTTTTTTTTGTATACATCGTTTTCAAACGATGTATACCAACCGAAAAACGTTAATACTAAAGAAAAGTTACTCATTAAAATACGAAATGCTACGGAATTTATACGAAATATTTTTACGCCGGGCAGAGTGCTATGTACAATGGGAAGGAGGGAATTCCGAACAGTTACTGTAACTGAGGTTTGTTATTCTTTTATCGTTTATCATTTCATGTATTTTATTTACTTTTTTTTGCTGTACGAAGAATAATATTTATTAGATATAGGAAGAGTAATATGATTTTCTGGTCTATTTTTCTTCTTGGAACGCTTCAATAAAACCTTATTTTTAAACCGGCGTAAATTGGCTGTATTTAGATTAATTTTCTTAAAATTAAATTTTCTGCATTTTTTATCACAAAATGTTCCGCATTTATTAATCAGTTAATAGATCTATTGTACTACAAAACAAGAAGAAATACTCGTTTTTTGACACTCAAATTTTTTTTTTTACGTTGGATGTCATAAAAACTACCGGAGTTACAATTCTGGGATCTGTTTATCCTATTTCCCTGCTTAAATTACATAAGAAACGTCCAATTTTACCCCTTAATTAGAATCCCAAAAATTACAGTAGGCCTTCTTTTTATAAGAAGAACTGAAATCTGAGAAAAATCTTTCGCAAGACGTAAGTCTAAATTAAAGCGTTTCCAGACCTGTCTCTGTATGAAATTTTTTTATTAGTTTCATCAGTAGATCAAGTCCTGAAAGTTATTCTATTCTTCAAGGGGCACTCTGTACAGTGTAAGATTTCTTTGAATTTAATTTTTTTTTCTGAACAACTTATTATTAAATTAACTTCAAGTTAGATGCTTTCATCATGTTTATCTTTTATAATTGCAACCCTAAAAAATGTTCTATACCCTTCTTTGATAACTCATTTCATTAATCTATTTATTTTCCTTTCCTTTTTGATTTTACAATTTTATATTTAAAAAAAAAATATGTTGAAAGAATCGAACTTTTTTTTTTAATTATACAAAAATCGTCACATATATTTTAAAATAATTCACATATAATTTCAAAAACTACATTTAATTATAGCAGGATTTACGTTTCTCTATCAGACTTGTCTGTTTTGGGTATCTTCTTTATTTTGTCTATCTCTTTTAAAATTTTACCAACCAAATATTTCAACTATTAATTCTTTATACGAAGTAAAAGAAGTATAGTGATGACGAAAAATTTCAGGTTACAGATTTCAACGGAAATATCCATTTTTATCAACTTTGAATCCATTTTGACTAATTTCGGCGTGACACCTGTACGTACGTATGTATCTCGCATAACTTAAAAACTATTAACCATAAGATGTTGAAATTTTGGATTTAGGACTGTTGTAACATCTAGCTATGCACCTCTCCTTTTGATTGTAATTCACTTCAATCCACATAAAATTTTAATTAATGAAATATTTGGATCTTACAAGGGAAGGCATATTCGGTTCGAATCAGACTACGTCTCTTTTTCTATTTTTTTTTTAACCTTTTTTTTAATTTAAATATAGTGATTTATTAATAATTATTAACTTTGATTTAAAAAAAAATCTTTACAATAAATAATAATGCAATAAAAAAAATTTATGAAAAAATATCAGAAGTTATTAGTAAAATAAAATTTTATGTACTTTTTATTTTAAAAAATGTGTATATGTAATTTAATTAGCGTAAATAGAAGTCATTTGGTGCCAATAGCAGTTTTTTTTTTTTTTTAAATAATAAATCATTATTTACGTATATAGAATTATAACCATAAATTTTACATATACAGCTAAAATAAAAAAAATTAGTTTTTCCATACAAAATGAAAAGCTTAAGTTACTTATATGATTGGTTAATTGCAGTTACCTATATATGTTGAATTTCATTTGTTATTCTATTTTATATCTTAGGGAAGGAGAAACCCATTAACTATACCATTCCTAATAACTATTGTTATATTTTCCACTTCTTCCTGTATAGTTCTTGGTAAGTCATCCCTATATAGATTCTTTTCATTTCAATATCCCAATCATTAAGGGGATATTCTGGTTCTTTTCCATTTTCTTGGCAACTTATCTATGATCCTCCTACCCCATCTTTCTCTCCCTCTGTTTAAATAATCTGCTTACTATGGTTTCCTAGAAGTGATCCTCTTGATTGAATCAGTATAGAGATTGGGTTCTTTTACTATCTCTTCCTTTTACTATTTCCGTGTGATTACTCATATTCCTGACTTCTGTCCTTAGCTTTTGTGTTATCTTTCTATCCAAAACCCACATCTCAAAAGCCATTCGTTAAAACTGACAGATAATTTTTTGTTCTTTATTTCATCTTGGCTTACGATTTCATGAATTTTAACGGCTTCGTCCGGCCTATTGTTAGCCTTTTTCTTACTTTTATTTTTCGGGACATGTTTTGTGTCCGAATAGAAAGTGTATATTACGTATATATATATATTTAACGTTTATAGTCTACTATATATTTATATAATATATTCATATATATGTATAATCTTCGTTTACTATTTTAGAATAAAATTTTTTCTAGTTTTCCTTATAGATAGCGATGTAGCAGAACTGTAGCTCTAGAAGGGAAAGTATTGAAATCGGTCCAGTTTGGGCATAAGCGGTTTTCACCGGATATTGACGTTTTGAAACACCAGTTATCCAAGAAATGGATGGAAATTTTCTAGATGTTATATTTTGTATATACGTATGTGTGTTTGCTGTTAGCCTCTAAATCGCCTTCCATCTCCAGAACTAGTAGACCGATTTTAACCGAACTTGGTCAGATTACTTTTATATATGGGACATTGCTGCTATTAAATTTTCAACTTAAAAGATCAACTGGATGATGCTGTAGAGCTATGTCACTCTCAGTATCTGGATATTTCACGTAATTCAGATCATATTTTTCTTTGACACAATTGTTAACGATTGAAAGATAACAATATTTGCAAAATCGCACCGCCACCCCAAAAAACATGCTTTTGTAGTTTTCGGCTATCTTGTGTTGTCACAGGTGAGCGGTATAATTCAATAAATGATTAATATTTAACGTATAAAAAAATAACTCGATACAACGTGCGTTAAGCCTCGCGGCTACACCAGTCTCCCGATCTTACAAGCGAAATTTGTTCTATGTAAATTGTAAAATTTCAGTAGTTTAGTTGTGCCGATCGTCGCTACTAGTATCGCTTCGTCCGTCGCCAATTAAAGACGGTATGCGCGTGCGCTTTAGTTAGAATCATTGAATAAAATAAACGAAAAAAATAATATATTTAAATAAAATGATAAATATTTTAATTTGAGTTGTGAGTGTATGTGTAGATAAGCTGTAATGGAAAAGTCCTACAGCTGTGTTGTCAGGTTTTCTTTATAATAAATCCATTCAAATCTGTAGTTTTTCAAATAAATCTTTTTTTTTATACTCTTATACAAAGTGGTTGATAATTATATTAGTTTGAAATTTAAACTTTTGTAAATATAATTAATACAATTTATAATAAGACTTTTGTAAAGGAAACTTACTTTATATTTTTACAGTCATATTTGTGATTATCCTCAGCGATTCATAGTTAGTGAGTGTACAAGTTTGTTGGTGGATCGTTGAAAAAGTTTAAATATTATATAATATTTCATGTTTAGCAAGAATAAGATCAATTCTATTAGCTAATCAATCTTTTTTTTTTCATTGAATTGTTATTAAAATCTAAAAATCTGTCTAAAAGTCTAAAAAATTGTTATTAAAGTTTATTATTATTAAAATTTGATTATAGACTTTATTTTAGAGCCAACCTTATAACTTTCCCTTATAATGTCTTAAAGAATTAAAAATATCAAACGTCTAATGTGAAAAAAAAAAACAAATATATTTTCATTGTATTTCATTTTTACTTCCTTCTACGAAGTAAAAGAAGTATTGTGATCGCAAAAAAATTCGGTTTTTTTCAGATTTCAACGGAAATATCCATTCTAAACATTCCTGAATTCATTTCGACACGATAATTTTCGTCGTGATGTCTGTACGTACGTAAGTATCTTGCATAACTCAAAATTATTAACCATACGAATTTGAAATTTTAGATTTAGGACTGTTGTAACATCTAGTTTTTCACCTTCCCTTTTGATTGGAATCGACTGAACCAAAAAAATCCAAAAAAAAGCCCAAAATCCCAAAAGATTTTAATTTTTTCTTATCTCTAGTAATAAGCCTTCACTGAGAATCATTGAACAGTATATCATAAGTGGTACTTACTTTAATTGGTTCCAGAGGTATAAATAAAATTTTAATTAATGAAATATTTGGATCTTACAAGGGAGACACATCGGTTCGAATCAGAGCTCATCTCTTTTTTTTTTTTTTAGTTTAAATATATTGATTTATTAATAATTATTAATCAGTGTTGTAAAAAATGGTTTTACAATAAATAATAATTCAGTAACAACAATAAAAAAAGACAATAAATCAGAAGTTTTATTGAAATAAAATTTTATGTACTTTTAAAAATGTGTATATGTTATTTAATATGCATTATTACTTTTGACTATATGTAAAAAATTTGGTGAAACATCTGATTATATAATATTAATTGAAAATTATAATTTACAGTCGTATTATTTTTGGATTTTTGTACAAGGAAGTCATATAGTGTCCACATCAGATTTTTTTTTTCATTTTGAAGTTGCGAATACTGCTTACTCGACTTGAAAACATCAACATATACGCGTATAAATGTTAAGTATTACTTACCATATAAACCATGTACCATATATATGGTGTATATATATATATATATATATATATGGTATGTATAACATATATACGCGTATAAATGTTAAAGTATTACTTACCATACAAATACGCGATAATAACTATCATTTTTATATTTACTACTTATAAACAGTACGCAGTCAATTCCTTTACAACCTTTATTTATATTAAATAATTAATTTTTAAAAATAAAAAAAAGCTTACTTCAATTTTCTTCATGCATATAATTAAAAATTCTAGCAAGTTTATCATCCTCGCTAAACGATTCACTATCACTATCACTTTTATTTTTACTTTCACTATCAGAGTCTATAAATATAATATAACGTTCTGTCATTTCATCTATCAGTGATTCCAGTTTTTCATACTGTTTTTCAATATTTTTTTTCCTTTTTACTATAAAGTTTCCAATCATCTACATTCATATAATTAATTTTTTCCGTAGTTAATTTATCAACATTTGAGAAAAAATATGTTATGTTATGACTCGCCCCGTATCTTTTTACGGCTGTTTATACAATCTTGATCGGATTCAAATCTGAATGATACGGTGGGGGACTAAGAACACGATGTTTTATCAAAAGTTTATCCAAGTGATTTTTTTTTTCTACTTCATTTTTATGTAACTTTTCTAATTCATATAACTTTAATTTCAGCATTTTGAACTATACTGATACTTTCCATCCAATCGGTTATGTATTTTTTTCTGGAGTTAGAATTTGGCGCTTCATCAACACACGTATATTGTGATAAAGGACGTTATTAAAAACTACTACTGTCATTGATGAAAGATTTGGAATCAATTTTTCACCCGTCTATTTCTTGGAGTTGTCTGTATTCATGTTTTCATTATCGTCGGTACTTTTGGTACTAGCTTTCCAAGTTAGTAATGTGTTTCGGAATAAAACATATTTCTCCTTCAGGATGAATTACCATTAACTTGTCACCTTTATTAATCGGCATATGAAACCTCTCAAAAATACCACTAGATCAGACTTTGTCGAACAATACGAACGTAAAAACTACGTTTAACCCAAATAAACAATTGTAGCATTACTTTGTATGTAAATCAATAGATGACTGAAGTTCTTGCATTATTTTGTTTAAAGTAAGTAATTCATTCTTCTTTGATTGAAATTCATTAACTGTTCTTTTAACTACACCTAAAACAAAACTCTCCACTGCACTGCCAGGATTCGTTTATACTTTTACGGCGTGTTGAAAGAATACTATTCGGATGTTTATTGAAGAATCATGCCTTTTTTTTTCTCTTCTGAGTATTTGAAACTGTGTCTGTATTTGAAATCCCACAAGCAGCAGCAGTTTTTTTTCGCAACTGAATAGTGCTGAACTGATTTATGAAACGCAATAATAAATTCAGTACAACTGAATATTAAGTAAATTTCAGTGAACTTTATATATATTACACGGATCACAACATTCGGTTCAGCGAAAAAGTAAACAGCAAACAACTTCGCTATGAACCTTTCCTTTTAAGTTTGGCAATGAGTGCTTGTTATTCTTGATAATGTCTATTTCGATTTAGGGAAAACTGTTTTTTTTTTTTTAATTAAAATATTGCAATTTTGTTTAGAAAAGAGGAAGGAATAAGAAAGGTTTATGATATAATCAGAAGTAGAAAACTATTAATTTTTAATTCTCCTCTTGAATATTGATGGAAACAGTAAAGTTGTAAAAAAATATATCTTCTTTTAAAACTTGAAACATAAATTTATAACTTGCCATCGTACTCTACCATTAAAAGCTATTTTAGATTTATAAATTACAATATAAAGATATAATATTTTATAAGCATTAAAATAGGTAATAATCATAAATATTAAAATATAATCTTACCAAAAATTTAGAATAGGAATATATACTTTTGTAATTTTATAATTTCATACAATTACAAAATTTTGTAGCTGATAAATTGATTTGATTGAATATTAGCAATCTTTTCATGTTAGGTTGATACTGAAAAAAAATTGAATACTGGTTTTTTTTTTCCAACAGTTTTATTATATTGGAAACCAATTGCCTTTGGGATCCAATTAATGGTGACTGCTTTACGGGAGACTATCAATTTGCGTTTATAAAGTAACTGCGTGAGGTATGTTATGGATTAGAACTCGTAATACATATATAAGCTTTTTCTGACCGCATATCTGCTTTAATTTAATAAACGACAGCATATTAAAAAAGAAAAAAAATTAAAAATAAAACAATTCAAAAACTAATATTTTATTAAAAAATTTAGTTTTTATAAAAACATATATTTATGTATTGCAATTTTCAATTTTAATTATATGTTTTTAATGAATTATGCATCTGTAGTACTGTTAGATTAAAAAGCTTTTTCAATTTTAAATGTGTGTATGTATATCATATATAGATGTGTGTGCATAGGTGTCTTCTCTTTTCTTTATTCCAGTACTTTTTTCATTTTGCGTGAGTGTTCTTCCCTTTGCAAAACAATTCTGTATTGTTTTCTTCTGGAATTTTACGCGCATTTTGAGTTTTTTATCTGAACATGTCTGTCTGTGATTTTGATGTTTTTATCTTTACTTCTTTTTTTTTTTTTTACTGTTTGAATCCCCTGGTCGTTGTCTTTTTGTTGCTTCCTGGGTCCAAGATCTTTTTTGGTGTGTCTGTTTCCGTCCATTCTCTTGAGTATTAATCTGAGTTAAAAAAAATAAATCTTAAGTTTCCTAATTATGTCTGATAATTTGTCTACCTTCCGGTAATTAGTTCTTAGTTTTTTTAATTTTTTTTTAGTTAACCATTTTCCGCTTTTCTGAATTCCGGTATTTTCCTTTTTAGTTTTACTGATACTTTATAGTTTTGTTAATCTTTATATAGTATTTAATCGGGGTTGGTCACTTATATTTGACGCAGGTCCGGATTAATCAATCCACTTTGGGACCCTTTCTCTTTATCTGTTTAGCCTCCGGAACTACCGTAAGGTATTACTTCAGAGGATGAATGAGGATGATGTGTATGAATTTGAATGACGTGTAATCTTGTACAATCTCAGGTCTATCACTTCTGAGAAGTATGGTTAATTGAAACCCAACACCAAAAAACACCGGTATCCACGATCTAGTATTCAAATCCGTTTAAAAATTTTTGTCTTAACTAGGATTTGAACCTTAGAACTCTCGACTTCGAAATCAGATGATTTGCGATGTCGCGTTAACCAACCCGGTGGGTTGTCGTAGCTTATCTGGCTTTATTCTTGTTTATTTGGTATTAATGGTTATTTTTATCTTATAGTTTTATTTATCTATTTCCTTTTTCCAATAATTTGAGGTTCTTAAAAAGGACATCCACTTGATTATTGATATGTTCGTTTTTCATAGTTTTGTATTATTTTTTAATTTAAAGATTTCTATGTATTTTAAAAATGTTCATTCTTCTTTCTTTAACATTTTGTGAATTAACCCTGCTGTTCTGTTTCCATTTACTATACACATGTACTGTTCGCGTCAATATGACCCGAGGCAATAATTTTTCTTTAATTTTGTAAATCAGTC
>JAAAKQ030286903.1:0-10368 GCA_010016005.3 Zanna intricata | reverse complement strand
TTTTTATCACTTAAATAATTATAACTTCTTTTTAACAAACTTTCTTATTTTACTCTTTTAAGATTGATCAGTAAAATCTTTCAAGATTGATGCAAGATAATTTTATTAAAACGCCTTAAAGTGTACAGTCAACATATTTACAGATACTGTATCTTAATAAAAAAATCCCTTAATATAGGACACGGCATTACTTTGTTATATGAAGACGATAAAATTGCGGCATAAATATTACTTTTAACGAGTAAACGCCCAGGGTTAGACTAGTGTAGGTGTGAAACCGTGAAGAACGTATTCAAATAGCTCTTTATAAATATGAGAAAATTAAGGATTTCATATACATTCTAATGCTGTTGTCATAATCTCATTCAGGTTTTTATGTTGTTTAATTTTAATGGGTTTAGTATAAAAAAGAGGATAAAATTTACGCCTTTTTCTTTTTAAAGGTCAAAAGTTCAATTTGAATAACTAGTTGTTGCAATGGCTTTTTTTTATTTTGTACATATGTAATTAAATTTTTAATGTTAGTTTGATTTACGGTTGTTTACAGTAAGAAAAACAAAAATTTCAGTGTGAGCCGTTGTACTTTAATGAGAGAATCCTATGTTATTAAATTCTAATTTTTTTTTTTTTTTGAATTTAAGTGTATGACTAATACTTATTAAGTTTATAATTCTGTTGGTTATTTATTGGAAACAGTCGGTCATAATGTGTTGTTACTACATGATGTTAATGTACAGTGTTGGAAATCATTTTGCTTTACATTGTGTTGTTGGTTTTTATAACTAGTCGTTTTGTAACTTCGCCAATGAATTTTAATCTTAATAACTTTCTTTTTATTAACGGGAAAAAATCCCGGGTGGTAGTAATTTTTCTGTTTATCTGTCCAACTCCATTTCGTTAATAAAACTTTTAGTTAAAAATGGAAAAAATACTTACGTAGATTTAAAGTAAAGTGTATTAAGTCAAATGTTGTTACTTTTCATTTAAGATCAAATTTATGGAATAAATATTTAGTTTTTTATTTCTTGTAAAATTATTTGTACTGTTATTTTTAATTATTTCATTGACGTATTTAAAAACACTTTTCTTAAATTTAAACGATGTGGACTACATTATGTTCGTTTTCTTAAAGTTAGAACTTAAGAACAGTACGCAATCGCCATAAATATAACATGTAATCTATATTATAACAGTTAAAATTTAATGTATAATTCATTCTGTAACCTTTGATGACACTGAACAGATAAACGTAAAATCATGTCAATAATTCCAAATCCTATTTACTACTTAAATATTTTAACATTTAATATTATTTAAACAATGAAACATACGAATTTAATAACGGGCTGGTAACGAAAGTTAACATCTGTCAACGAATAAATTACGGGTGTTAATGAAACAAGTGATTATAATCACCAAACGCAAACGAATTTATTTTCCTTCCAACTATCTAATAAACACATATAATATGCAAAAGCTTAACGCATTACTAAACTTCATAAATTAACTTTTACAAATTATAAAAAAAATAGGCACAGGTAAATATTTCAAATGTATATCAAATACTTTTATTAACTTTATAGACGTAGAAAAAATATGAAGTACTTTTTTAATTAGAAAATTTTAGTTTTAATTTTTCTTTAATTATGTACATAATGTACGGGATACAAGGATTTGTAGGCCGTAATTCCGTTTGCCATTCATATGAAAATAAAGCCATTTGCAAGAAATACATATCGACAAAAACTTTTTAAAGATTGGTTGCACAGAAACAACGTAAAGTGACAACTACCGAGCGTGAGATAAGACTTTTTGAAATGCGGGAACATTATTTATCTCTCCTTATTCATATGAGTTTTTCATAGGGTGATTTTTTTTTTATATAAATCTTCTTTTATATTTAAAGTAAATTTTTTATATTAATTTTTTTCGCATGAAATCAGAATGAATACGCTGTATGCACTAGTAATCCAATATTAAGCATATGATAACGACAAACAACTTTTATTTTTAAATAATCTACAAAGATTAATTTTTTTTGTTGTATTATTCACTTGATTAGCTGAAAGATCTCCAGATTCTCTACAAAAATGGAAAGGAATAACATTAAAAACTATGCAAATTTCTTTTTCAAATGTTCATTCATCTAACTTCAATTAGGCCATTGAACCTAACTGATTAAAACGTACATATAAATCAACCCATTGATTCTAGATTTACCAAGGATAAACACATATACCATCCAAACTGGCTTAATGAGGAAATATTTATATCAAAACAACCCCTCAAAAGGAAATTTTATGTAATTTATTTTATTATAAGTATGGTAAATAAAAATTTATAGATTAAAAGAAATATTGTATTTTGATCTAATTTGCCTGAATTTAATTATAAAAATATTTACGTGAATACGAACGAAAATATTGTTCTGTATTGTCGGAGTATCACTAATGTCATGATTAAGCGTGTAAATCGTTATTAAAGGTAATCAACCATAATCCATACTTATTTTCGTCGTTTTTATTAGACTCTAATTAATTTTACGACGATTTTTCATTATTATTATTTTATATAAAGCGATTATTATTAAAACCGGGTCAGACAAAATTTTTATGATTAATTTTCTTTTCTTTATCCATGTCAATAATTTTTTCTGATGTAATATTTCTGTAAATTGTTTAGTATTTAATTTTTTTTTCTTTTATTAAGAAATCTTTTATTCATGATTCTTACTCGATGATTTCTTTCTATTTTTACACCTTATTCCCTAAATATTTCTTCTGCGTTTGCAGAAGAAGAAGGCCTTCCTAATGTCAGCCTACTAAAAGGGATATGATATGGAAGTTTAAATCATAAAAATAAATGGCATGGCTGACGAGGAATTCGAGTTTAGAACTTTCTGGATGAAATTCAAAGATAAAAAGATAAAAGAATTTCTGCAAAAAATAAAATACAATTTTTTACGTAGCTCTACGCCACTTAAAGCATCTTGATACGTCAATCAAAGTTAATTTTTTCTATAGTAATGATGTTTAATAAATAGCCAATCCCTTTAGTGAACAGTGTGAAGGTATAACTTGTGGACTGAAGCGCTTAGTAAGATTCTCATGCCGATTATAGGAGACTAATGCGATAGGTAAACGTGGTACTTGCGTTTTTATTAAATAATCTATCTTATTTACGTGACAAACTAGAATTTTGTTCCAAGGAGTCTTCTCATATTAAAATTCTCCTCCGCCAGGATTCATCATATTAAACTCTAACAGATGAATCTTTCAAAATGAACGATTCATATTTATTTGTTTATAAAAACTCAGAGAATAATACTGGTTGGGTCGGTTACTTCATTCTTATTAACTTTCGGCAAATTAAAATTGTTACAGATTTCTTATCGACTTCATTGGATGAATGACACACAACAAAGTTTAAATTAGTGGTGATCGGCCACAGTTTATTGTACTTTTTAGGGGTTTTAAAATATATACTATAAAGTATAAAAAAAAATTATTTTTTAAATTTTTGTATTTGACACCCTTTCAAGAATTTCATATGTACTAAAGAAAAAGTACATTGTGTGTTTTAAAGATATGAATCACGTGCTAATGTTAAAAAAGAAACTAACGATTGCTTTGGTATCATGCCATTTTCCGTTGCATCATAATTTTAAAAATAAGAAGTACAAAGTACATTGAAATGTAGGTTTGAATGGTGAGTAAATCGTAAATATGTGCAGGTGAGTAATAGTTTCTTTATTTATGATGTGGTTTGAATAATAAATACCGACTCTGATTCATTGTTTGTTTCATAATTTTATACGGGTAAATTAAACAATATTACGGAAAGTTTTGATATAAAATTTTGGTTTCTTTTCTCTTTGTACTCACCGAAGACGTGTGATGTAATGCATAATAAAAAATACTTATAATCTATAGAGTCTGTCAATTGTAGCGTTAGCATACGGAATTCTAGATAAGCTAGCTCGCTTTAGGTTCGATTCCTAGCATAAATTAGAATAGCTTCACCTGTCATTTCATCCATCTCAACTTCCTATTAAAATACGTGTTAGCATATCCAAGGTCATAATACTAAATTAAAAAAAGATAAATAAATAAAAATAATTTCAGAACCATAGAGTTTATCAATTATTTTTGTATACATTATGTTTTTTGCTATTATTAATTCTAACAAGGAATAGATTATTTCTATATATTATACATATTATCTATCTTATCTTCATGTTAATTATAAGATATTATTAATCTAATTTTTATGAACATATATTTATTTTGATGCTGATTTTTTTGTTGTCAAATGGGTGTAATAATGAAATTGCATATTTAGTATGAAGTTATTCAACAAATTTTCGAAATAAATGTTTTGTTGTACTTGTCTTTCATAAATCTTGTATTTGTAATTAAGAAGAGAAGATAATTATAATTGTCTCCAAGGTCACTGACATTGTATACCAATTGACATATACTGACCAACTGACATATACCAATTGGTATATGGCCGACAATAATTCTCCCGCACCTACTCTGATTTCTGAGACTTTATTTTTTAATCCATCTTCACTATATCCTTATAAACCTGATTATCACACGGTTTTTTACCTTTCGTAACCTTTTTCTTATTGAAATCCCTCGCCAAACCTCCTTCACACAGTTGTTACCTTCCCTTTTCATTGTAAGTCTTGCCCATTTTCATTTCTTATTTATGACATTTGCCACAATATCTGGGTATCCAAACAACTTCTTTATTTATTTTTTTTAGCTCTTGTTCCTGTCTCAAATATAGGATCGAAAAATTTTCTTAATATTTTAGTTCCGTAGTTCCTATTTAGGACCCAATTTTCCCGTCCGTACGATAATGTTTTCTGGAATATTGTTTTATAAATTCAGAAAGCTTGTTGGGATGGGGAAATCACTTCAGATTTTTAATAGTTCAGTAAAGATATACAATTTTTTGTCGGCTCTCTTTATTCCGTTCTAATCTCAAATTCTTAGGAATTTTTACTAGATATAACAAATAACAATAGCTATTATGTACTATTACTTGAATTTTTTAATCTTTTTAAAGACGTTGTCACACTTTGATTATCTTGCATATTATTTGATTTCTTTCTATTAACGACAGTTTAGTTTTTAAGTAACTGATTTTTAAACGTACGTACTCTGTTTCCTCTACTAAAATTTTAAACAGCTTCTTGCAGTCACGAATATTGCCATATCATCAGCAACGGCGAGGGAGTTGTACCCCTTTTTTAAAGAATTTTGCTACTGGGTAGAAGTCTCTGATATTATTTGCTATTCTTCTCCTACAGTTCCATAAATAAATTCGATCTGTTCTCATTTTTTCTTGCGTAGAATCCTAGTAATTTCTTCATAAGATGTTAGAAATTTAGCAACGTTTTGTAATTTTCACTGGCAACATCTTGAATTTGCAGCTAGGCATCTTTTTTTCTTTTCACTTATTTTTTCCCCTACATTCATAACTTACTACTTACTATTTCTACCATATACTTACTCCGCATATTGTTGGACAGTGTCTTTAAAAATCATTCATTTTTCTACATTTTACACGTATTAATCCATTTTAGCATTTATGTTTCCTATCTTGATTTTAAGATCGTAGCTGATAATATTACTGTCGTAGCAGTTCATAAAAAAGGTCCTTTTCATCATCTTGACTCTCTTTCGTGAATTTTAGTAATTTTATTCATAAATTTCTTAATTTCACTTTATTTCCAATATTGCACGTTCTTTCAGTCTTTGACTTCAAATATTATCACGAGCTTCCTAGGCCTTCATTCACATCAAAATCAACTCCTCCGTAGTATACTCCTGTTTTACTTCCAATGCAGTCGATTAGAAATCTTTTTCATTTATTTTCTCTGCGAAAGTTCATATGGTTTCTTGTGGGGTCGACAAGTTCCAATTTTAATTCTTGGATTCTTCGACAAGTAATTAATTTTTTCCAAATACAGCCAATTTTCTCACACTCCACTTTCCAAATCTCATAATATTTCTTCTTTCCATTTGTTTACTGTTTATCCTTCCGTGGTTGTAACTAGTGCTTCGGCACTGACATGAGTGATATTTTACGAGATAGGATTTCAACCTAATTCCCAAACCCAAAAAAGCTTGCAGGTTCGGTCTCGGAATGTTTGGTTCTAGCTTCCTCATCTGTACTACATTCTATAAAGGGGAGGAGATGTGAGAACATCTTCGTTTTCACACCACTGGGGCGAGAATAATAATGTTTGCACTGTTAAGCAGAGAAGTTGCCTAATGTAAACCATCAGCAGGGACAGTTGTTGTTACTGTTATAAACTTTAAAATAGTTTCTAACCTGAAATCTTGGGAAAGTTTTAATAATCCTTTAAATTCTTCATTATAACTTGGGTAATACTAACACCTACTAATTTTTGTAAATATGAGTTTGTTCCTTAACGGAAACTAGGACCTTTTTCAGGAGATCTAATTTCTGAGAAAAAAGTAATGTTTTTTTCATCTGTTACTCTCCTACTGGATAAAAAAAGTCCCTATCTACTGAAGTATTGTGAGATGAACAGCGGCTACTGCTGGGAGCAACAACATGAGCTACTCTTGAGTGGGGTTGTTAGTCCCGAGTTACGGTTCATCCATGGATAGATTTTCATTCTCACTATTTATCAAATGCCTCTATCCTTTACAACTTTCTTTCTTTACCATTTCTTTCAAAATGATTTTCATCATTTTGAAAGAAAACTCGAGGAAAGTTATTTCATATTGTGGTAATTCTAAATAATAAAACTTGCATTGATATCGTTGAAAGAGCTGCTGCTGGGATTTCAAATTCATACTCAAAGGCCTTCAGAAGAAAAATTTAAAAACCTTCAATAAAAAGATTTATTGATAGCCGTTTATAAATTCTATGATTGAACTGTATGAACAGTATGGTGCTGATTCTGATGCGAGTTATCATATTCCACCATACAAATCATACTCGAATCTATAATACCGGGTTAGGAGGGGATATCAGGTTAATTATACCAAAATGTAAGTATGAGTAAACGATTAATATAACAAGACAGTATGGTGTTTATTCTGATGCTAGAGTTATTATACTCAAAATAAAGAACTTTCATGTTACTTGAAGTTTCATGCATAATAATTCTACTACAGAAAGTATTTTTTAATTATTAAAAGGCTGAAAATCTAAATTTTCCAGATAAATTTCTTTCATCATTGGAGTTAAAAAAAATTTGTCATATCAATACGAAACCGTAAAATGTCCTTGTTATGGTAATTTTCATTTCGTTAGAAATGTTGTGCGCAGTTTCTTGCTACGTTGACCATTCAGAACAATTCATTTAAGCTTGTCATAAGTTATTATTAGAAATTTAGATAATAATAATCTTTTATTTTTTACAATTTTATTTTTCGGTGATATTCACTTATTCATTATTTCTTTTTTTTATCTTATATCTGTCTTGTTAGGACTTATAAGCTGGACTTCTCCGAATTGATAACTCTTTTGGTTTTGAGTCTGTTAATATTTCAAACCTTTTTCTTTCGCTTTACCTTGATTTAAAATACTCCTTTTTCTTAAAAGAAAAAGTTGAAAATAAAATTATTGTTTATTTGAAATAGTATGTATACTGCATTTGACTCAACTAAATATTTTCCCTTTTTTGTCATCTTCATCAGTTACTTTTCTCCTATAACTCTTATTATCACTCTACTTGTTCATGTTTTGCATTTGACCACGTAAAAATTTTACTAACTCCTGAATAAGACCCTTAAAATTTACATACAATTTTATTCAAGCATTAAAATAATAAATATTAAAAAAATAATGAAATACATTAATAACAAAAAGATAATAGATGTTAATAATCAATTTGTTGTAAGTATTGTCGTCTAACTTCCCTATGATTAAAAGTTTTTTTGGCTTCAAAAACTTTGTAAGAAAGATTTTTTTTTTTAATGTAAAATATTATATTAACATTTACGGTTAGTTTTATTTACTGGGTCGAGTGTTGATTTTGACTTTAATTTCATCTATTATCGATTTCTCCGCGATGGTTGCTAATATTAAACAAAATGAGTTTTACACTCATTTTCTGGATTAAAGCCAGCATAACACTAGGGAGAAAGGGTTTCAAGAGAGGTGAATGTTATAGTTGCGGATGTGTTGTTGTATTCTATAGAACAGTAAAGTATGATAAACTCTGTTTTATCCATCTGCATAATGCCAGGGCCTCGTAATGTCATGTCAGTTCACCACTGTCTGGCGACCTTTAAGTTCAATGGTAGTACTATATGTACAGTACATGCTATTATTTATGTTCCAACTAGAAAAAACAGACCTCAATAAAAAAGATTTGTTGGTAATTCTTAACCGCCACGTAAACAGTAACAATTCAAGTTCATTTATACAGTAATCAGTTCAATATTTTATTGTAATATTACATACCCTACCAGTATTTATTTCATTCCAGTACTGGACATTATACATATTGGAAGAAATATAAGTATTACTATAAATAAAAATATCCATTTGCAGTAACCAGTAGAGAAATTATTGTGAGTAGTTCTTTCTATGATAATTTAACGGACAATGACAGGCAAATTTTTATCTAATATCAATAAATAAGTATAAATAGAATTGCAGCAAGAAACTGTTTCAGGTCGCACGTTTTCACTAAATATCTCGTTTATTCTATGTAATATGCAGTTGTAATGCTACATAATTTTCTTTGGGTAACATTCATTTTATCGTTAAACTTTTATCACCTTTCTGGCATAATCAAGAATGAGAAAAAATTAGTTAATAGAGGATACACTTACATAAATCACCTTCTTTTTATTAAACATAATTTTTCAGTAAACGTAGTTTACTGATCATACAGTCCGGTTAAATTCAGAATGAATTAAAAAAAAAAAAAACAATTAGTACGGTATATTGCTGGAAAGAAGTTAAAGTTGAACGTAAATAATAGTAAAACAAAGATAATGCAATATGACAAAAGAGATGATTATGAGGAACTAAATAGCGGATTTCTTTTTAGTAAAATTGCAAAGAATTACTGAAAAAACTAAATAGCAAAATCAATTTTGCGCATACCACGAAAGCTTATTCTACTGGTATTATACATAGTTTCAGATTTAAAAAAAAAAATACAAAATAGATTTACATAATCTATATATGAAATATAGCGATTGATGATAGCAAAGAATAAACCCCAGAAAGGCCGGAAAAACAAAGATTTACTGACATGCAATAATGCAGAATTCCAAATGTTAATTGAATTATTAGAATATGAAAAGATAAGGTTTTAAACCAATTGGATAAGACAGAGATTTGTGGCGGAATCTTGTAAAAAGAATAACAAGGCAGATGGGCCGTACATAAAGGCAATCAGGATTTGATTCTGTAACGGATGTGTAAAGAGTAAAAAGAATAAATGAAAAAAAAATTGTAATATAGATAATTGAGGAAATTGAGATTATAGGCAATTAAATAATTGATAACGTAAATGTTTCAGAAGATATGTTAATGTTATCAGATTGGTACGAAACAAATGGAATAGAGAATTTCATCAAATGAATTGACTGATTGTTAAAAAAAAGAGAAAAATATATTTATCAATTTAAAACAATTATTCTGTAACTTAATTTTTTCTCATCCACAAATAGTACCCTATATAATTTTCCACTTTTAGAAGTTAAACATGCGTCTTTATTTATTTATTCTTTACAAAGGTGATCTAGCGTCATGAATCCCAACCTAACGGTTTTTTTATGAAATTTTTACTCCAGTTCTATATATTTATTAACTCAAAATTTGCTTATTAACTCAGATTCTTTCTCCGGCACCTAAGATTGGAGGAATAAATGATATACAATTTTCGTTTCCAATACATCTTATCGAAGATGACCCACAACTTTCCTATTTTCCTCCTACAATCTTAGTTGTCAAAGAAGAGATCTTATTGAATTTCTTCAGTGACAAACTTTTAAAATTTATAAAAGGAATAAGTTACCTAATATATTTCTGGAAGAACCATTTCTATAAGTTTTATCTGCTAACCTCTAAATAATAAATGGTTTCAGGACATTTTTTGTCCATAAGATAACTCTTTCATTATGTTCAATCTCTGGCTGCGATAAGGTAAGAATTATATAACCTTCTGACTTTAAAGTAAGACTAATGTATATAAATTGTAGACTACACAATGTAAGGACTTTTTCCAGTTTTGCTGATTGAATTTTATCATAGTATCACTAATTGAGCCCGCCTCCGTGGCCGAGTGGTAGTGACTCGGCCTTTTATCTGGAGGTCCCGGGTTCGAATCCCGGTCAGGCATGGCATTTTTCACAC
>JAAAKQ030286892.1:0-10368 GCA_010016005.3 Zanna intricata | reverse complement strand
TTTCACACACGCTACAATTCGTTCATCTCATCCTCTGAAGATATAACCTAACGGTGGTTCCGGAGATGAAAAAAAAATTTTTTTTTTTAAATAAACATCAAACATTAACATTGGTTAATGAATAAGATCATCCCACTATCACAGAGAAACCGCAACAATCTTTTGATGTATTTCTTCCAGTTGAGTAAAACCTTCACATCTGAACCCAAGTTTACTTGTCGAACAAATCCATAAATTGGGCAATTTATGAGTAATTTTACGGACAATTTTATATTGTACACCCACCGTTCTGGTGAGGAGAGCCAAACGGGCAGTTGGGCACAGGTTAGCATTGTGTGCCCGATCCTCAGCAGATTTAGGATAACTTGGTCTCTTCTGTTATATGAGTTAAAAGATTTCTCGAAATCGTTTTCCTGGATGCCATGTTAAGGCTGTGGGAGGACTCAGCAGCCAGCACTTATAGCACGTAGTTTGATATGGACTGTAATCGTGAAGTCGCTTTCAAATATTAATTCTAATCGGAAACAATTTTTTTTTTCCGCTCTCTTGATAGCATCATCAGCGCATTCGTTTCCTAGAATGTCGTAACGGCCCCGGACCCAAACGAATGCAACTGTTTTTTTTACTCTTGAGAAAGTATCATAGATAATTTTTTAACGATAGATTCAAATCGTCTGCGGCTCAAGCTCTCAAGTATTCCGACAGAGTCGGTTATTATCAGAAATCTGTTGTCATTACGGGCCTCAATAACTAAATTGCGTAGTCCTCGCAAAAGAACACTAGGCTTATACACTATCTTGATATCAGGAAGTACTACTGAACAGCCACACCCATCATCCAAGACAGAGACGTGTATGTATATATATATATATATATAAGTATGTAGCTGTTGCATCTCTTAGTCATCTTCTATATCATCTCTTCTTCTTAGTCATCTCGCTATATTGGTCGCTAACAGATCAGTAATATGGGTCCCGCTTACGTCTTCCAGACGGTAAATATTCATTGTCTAAAGATGCGCGTAGCCAAGGAGTGCTGCACCCTATTTTCTTTCCAAAAATCCTCTAAATAGGCAGATCTAGTTCCTGGAGATAACGAAGCAGTATGACTCTGATATCCAAAGGCTGTGGTAAGGATTTCTTCCCCTCAAATTGTTGAGTACAAGCGGATCTGGTCACCTGCCCAAAAATTAATACAATCGTTTATTTTTTACAATTTATTCTGTATTTTTTTCAGATTCACTTTTCCTGTTTAGACAGGTAGGGTCGGTAAATTTTTATGGCTGGATCTCTTTCTCATGCTAGCCTAGGAAATGTATGAAAAATTATTTTTAACGTATGAAAAATTGTATTCTTAACTGGAATTCGACACCGGAACCTCCAGTTGAAAAACGAAGACTTTAACATTCCGCCATGGAAAACGGCAATTTTATATTCAACATTTTCTAATATTTATACCTGGTAAACGATTTTTTAAATTATCATTTATTACTCATTTCTATTTAATTGAAATTAAACTTTGCATCGTCATCATCCTCATTTAGTACTTTGGCAATCGTCTGGTTTCTTACTCCACCGCTGTCTCTATCATTTGTATACCAAATTTTCTCATACTATTTTTGAAGCTGTGTTTGGAGGAAGTTAAATTCCATATCCTCACCACATGTCCTAACCGGCTTCCTTTTCTTTTGAGTACTTTCCGCATCAGTGCTTTTTCTTTTTTAATCTTTTTCATTACTTCCTCATTCCTCACTTTATTCGTCCACCTTATTCTCCATCCTTCTCCATATCCAGTCTCAAAAGCTGCAATCCAGTTCCTTTCCCTCTTCCTAATCGTCCATGTTTCATTTCCATACAACAAGACATTCCATATATAGAATTTGGCTATCTCTTCCAAAACTCTAAGTCCAGCTTTTATTACATAGTAATTTCTTCTCCTTACTGAAGTCTTCCTTTGCCATCGCTATCCTACCTTTTATTTCCATTGTGCTCTTCCAGACCTTTGTCGCCATAATCCTCAAATATCTATCATTTTTTTAACTTTTTCTATTCTTTCTTCACTTGCCCTTACCACTAAATCCTCTTTGATATTTACCTCCATTATTTTATTTTTCTATTTGTCTTTGAATTGTTGTTTTATCAAGAGATAAAATGAATTCTGTTTATTTTTAGGTTTGCTTTTCTATAGACGTCTTACTTGAGCCAAATATATAAAAAAATTAACAGCAAGATGTTTGAAAAGTCTAGATATGCTACGAGTTCCTCAGCAACGCCAATTGGGTAGCCGATCGATCATGTATGTTACGTTTTTTATTATTCTTTAGTTCGGTCCCGTTTAGGATAACCCAAAGAAGAAGGGCGATAAGGTTGCATCACCTACTCTTCAGTGCGTCATACCGTTCTTAAGATGCTGAATGATGTACACCACGCTTTTCTTCGTCTGGCTACCTTTAGATCAAGCCCTGTCTTGACTGACATGATTAATCACTTTGGGACAGACAGGAAAAGCTTCATCCATCTTATGCTGCCCGTTTTAAAGGACAACTAAAAATCACCCGGTTTTTAAAGAAATCCTCGCATTCCCTCATTTACTACGGTATGAAGAACGTAATACAGCACCTATAGGTGTTCGTACCCGGCGTTTACTGAACCTTTTAAATTTTTACACAACTCCTATTTTCCCGACCTATCCCTGTTAATATCCTACATGGAGACTCGACTCCATAAATTTTTATTATAATCTCACTATATATAATAAAATAATTAACACCTACAGTTTTCATCAAATGTTTTATCAATCTCTATCCAAAGCAAGCCCAGAAGCAGTAGAATACACAGATGGGTCAAAACAGAATGATACCGTTGGATGCACTTTTGTTGTAAATAACACAACCTATATCTGGTATCACAAGTGTCTACAATGCTGAACTGTACGCCATTAATAAGGCTTTTTATATCATTCATCCACATTACCGTCAAATTCTTTGTAGCGATTCCTGTAGTACACTCTAAGCTTTAGAATAGTTTATTCTAGACATCCTATCGTCACCGAAATTTATAATGCAATCACTGATTTGTACCGTGGCAAAACTCAAGTGAGTTTCTGGTAGAAACTTAGCCATGTGAGAATCCCGGGTAGTGAACGTGCGGATTCCACTGCTAAAGATGCGTGTAGCTGACCGTCTTACACTACTCGTGTTACTTCTACCGATGTTATTAATTCTCTTAAAGGAAAGGTGGCAAGAATGGTGGCAGAAAGAAAGATGGCAGAATGACTGACTGCTGCAGTAGAAATAAACTCAGATACATCAAGGATATTGTGTTTCCATGTAGCTTCTCAATCCGGAATAATCATCGAGAGGAGGTTATTTACCGTTTGCGAATAGGGTATACAAACTAAAAGGGCTACTAACTACTAATAGGGGATACACACGTTCAGTAATGAATCGGACCGATACAACTGTTGGTGTTTGCTGCAACTGTCGAATAACGTTATGCATGCCTGTGGACTGCGTGTGTTATGCGATGTTGCGTCGGAAATTTAGGAGTTACCATCCGAGATATTTCAGGAAATCCGGCCTCTGTGGGGTGAGTGGTAGCGTCTCGACCATTCATCCGGAGGTCCCGGGTTCAAATCCCGGTCAAGCATAGCATTTTTCACACGCTACATTTGTACCGTAAGAATGATTTCATGAATGAATGAATGATTTCATTCATCTCATCCTCTGAAGTAATACCTAAAGGTGGTCGCGGAGGTTAAAAAATAAAGAGATATTCTAGAAACATTCTGAGGGTGTTATCAAATATCTCTTCTTTCTTAAATCCGGACATCTGTATTCGATTATTTAATACTTGTTATTTTATATTATAATTAAACTTTTCCTATTTTCCCGTGTTACGATGTGGTTTGTTTGTTAATTCTATTTTTTAATTTATTTTTCCTGTAATTAATTTAGTTTATACATCGTTATACTTAGCGCATGTGTTAAAAGTTATTTTATATATTGTAAAATCATTGGTTTCGAACGCTAATAACGAGCGTTAAAAAAAATAAGAACATAAACTGAATAAAATCCGGAGCACATTATTATTATCTGAGTTTCAGATATCATTAATTTGTATTTAATCATTTCAACTTTCACATTTTTTTATTACTTTTTTAAATCCAAATTAACAATCTGATAAATTTTTTTAAATATTTTTCCGAAATTGTGCTAGAAATACGCACAAAATAAATTAAGACAGGATAACGCTAACAATTTCATACTGCTCTATTTTTTCCATTTTAAAATTTTGTTATAATAAATTTTGGTATAATAATTTTGTCATAATAAACTGTTCAAGAAAAATTTTTCAATTCTTGACTGATATTTTTAAAATAAATTTAATGCCATTTATTGACATCCTACTTTTACTTCCTTGTTCGCGAAAAATTTTGGTTTTCAGATTTCAACGGAATTATCCACTTTGACCTCCCTGAATTCATTTTGATTAATTTCGGCGTGACGTCTGTACGTAAGTATGTACTCAAAGTCGATTAGCCGTAGGATGTTGAAATTTTGGATTTAGTAATGTTGTAACATTCAGCTGTGTATCTCCTCTTTTGATTGCAATCAATTGAACTAAAAAAAGCCCAAAATCCTAAAAAAAATGTTTTTTTGACTTTTTCTTCTTAACTGCAGTAATAAACCATCATTGAGAGCTTTTCAACGTTAGTGGAATTTATTTCATTAGTCCCAGAGTTATAGCCAAATAAAAGTTTATTTGGCTATAAAAGTTTACATCGGTTCGAACCGACTTCATCTCCTTTTGTTTAACTTTTTTTTTAAATTAAATATATTGATTTATTAATAATTATTAATGTGATTGAAAAAAAAATGTTTACAATAAATAATAAATTCAGTTGAAAAAAAAATGTTTACAATAAATAATAAATTCAATAATAATAACTAGAATATCGAATGGGCGGAATAATGAGAAAGATTGTAAAGTTTGTAGCTTTGCTCACAAACGGAGGAGAACGGATCCAAAACATCAGGAAGGGACTTGAAAGCACAAATCATTGAAGAACAAATATTTGAAAGGAAAGAAATCAGTAGAAAGATTGAAAAATGGGAGGTTAAACCGGAGACAAGAGTCCCAAAACCCGGGACCAAAAAGTGGAGCGAGGATAGAAGAGCTGAATTCTCACAAAGAATTAAAAACTGGTGGACAAACAAAAAGAACCAGAATTCCAAAGAATGAACTATTTCTACTTAGCGTCTTTCACTGTTGGAAGTTTTACGTCTAATAATAATAATAATGCAATAATAACAATAAAAAAATCAGAAGTTATCAGTAGAATAAAATTTTATGAACTTTTCATATTTTTTTTAAATGTGTGTATATAAATTAATAGCCATACAAGGTCGTCATATTGTGTCCATATTAGATTTTTTTATTTAGTTGAATATAAATAATTTAATTCATTTCATATCAAAAAAAAAATAACACGTTACATGTAGACTTCTTTATTAGTTTCCGGGACCACTGTCAGTATTTCTTCAGAGAACGGGATGAAATTAAAATTCTGTAGTGTATGAAAATGGCATGCCTGATCAAGATTCACACCCAGGATCTCCGGATAAAAGGCGAGCCGCTACCACTTGCGCCACAGAGTTTGGTTACATTGACTTAAGTTAATACATATATTTTAAAATTAAAATTTTAATAAAGTTTTTACATTTAAAACTGTAGAATATCAAATGAAGTATAATAAATAGTTGATTTTATATAGCAATACACAACGTTTATTTAATAATTAAATAGGACTTGACCGAAGAAAAAATTCTTTACTATTTATCAAATATTTTCTATTCTCTAGTGGACTTAACTAATTAAACAATAAATGAGATTTAGAAATACGTATGTTACGTTAAACAATAATACAAATTTTAATTTTAGATTATTTTTAAGGCAATATTAAAGAGTTGGCGTTTTCAGTTGACACGATAAACAACGTAATAAACAATGACAAATGATGTTTATGATTGTTTTATTAAAGTTATTACATTTACATTGTTAGTCTATGTATGTATGTATGTGTGCGGCGTAATAAGAATGTTGACGATGCAGCAAAACTACTTAAAAGGGAGCTCCATATTAAATACTTAAGACTAATAACAACAAAAATTGGACGTCGTCCAACCAAATATACGAATATAAATGCTAATTATTGTCATCCGGTTTAAGTTGAAATAAATGGTAGACTTAAGCAAAATCTAAAAGTTGCAAGATACATTTTAGTATTAATCTCACAAAAAATCCAGTATTAGGATACTTAATTTTCGTAGATAAAAAAAAAAATATATATATATATATAGTTATGTAATAACTTTGGAAAGGTTATTATGTATAATGTAAATATAAATAATGAAGATGTTAGGTAGATGTTAAAAAACAGGTAAATTTACGAACGTATATTATACAAGCAGATATGTATATAAAAACAATATAGTAAGTTGCAGTTCAAGGCCCTTTCACTCGCTTAGGATTCATTAACCTGACCTTAAACGCCCATTCAAATCACGCCTATTAAAAAGAAAAGACAGATATTTTTGCTGCACCTTACGACATTCTTTTTATCTTATATCATATAAGTTTAAATCTAGGTCAGAAATACAAAAATTCAAAATTTTCTTAGTTATAAATTTGCATTGCCCTTTTTAAAATTAAAAACATGTATGACAAGAACAATTTTTTTTACTAATAATTAACAACAAAAAAAATGGTATTATGTTTAAAAAATAATCTGATATGGACACCCCACTTGACTTCCTTGTACGAAAATCGGAAAATAATACGATTTTAAATTATATTTATCGATTAATAATAAATGATCCGCGAATGGTAACGTCTCGGCCTTTCATCCGGAAGTCCCGGGTTCGAATCCCAGTCAGGCATGGTACTTTTCACACACGCTACAAATCGTTCATTTCATCCTCTAAAGATATACCTACCGTTGGTACCGGAGGTTAAAAAAAAATTAAATAATCAGATATTTAACCAAATCTATTACAAATACACATATACAATAATGTCTATAAGTTACATACGAGTATACACATTTTAAATGTCCATAAAATTTTATTTGACTAATAACTTCTGATATCTTTTTTTTATTATTGTTATTTATTGTAATTTTTTTGTTACAACACGAGTTAATAATTATTAATAAAACACTATATTTAAATTAAAAAAAAAAGAAAAAGAAAACGAAACCTGATTCGAACCGATGTGCCTTCCCTTATCCAAATATTAATTATTAAGATCCAAATATTTCGTTAATTAAAATTTTATTTGGCTATAACTCTGGAACCAATGAAAATAAGTACTACTTAAGATATATCGTTGAAAAGTTCTCAATGAGGGCTAATTACTGCAGTTAAAAAAAAAAGTTCAAAATTCAATTTTTTCTTTTATTTTGGGCTTTTTTTGGACACTTTTGGTTCAGTCGATTGCAATCAAAAGGAGAGGTGCATAACTAGATGTTACAACAGTCCTAAATGCATAATTTCAACATTCTACTGCTAATCGTTTTTAGTTGCGAAATACGTACGTACATACGTACAGACTTCACGCCGAAACTAATCAAAATGGATATTTTCGTTGAAATCTGAAAACCGAAATTTTTCGCGATTACAATTTTCTTCCTTGTACTTTGTACAAAGAATAAAACCTAGTGTCATAATTCCTTTTTTAGATTATTTAATTTTTGGCTGTATTTTGTATTTTTCGACAAAACAGGGTAATTATATCCTGAATTATAAGTAGAATGAATGACTTTCATACTATTTAAGATCCGAGAATTATGAAAATTATTTTTGTGTATATTAGATATAAATTCTAGTTAAATGTAGAAATACTTTTCTTGTCTATAAATAATATTTTAATAACATTTTTATGATCCTTTACTCTTTCAGTAAAATATATATTTCACTCTTTTACAACCTTCTCAAAAAATTTCAAATATTCATACATTTTTACGGAAAATTATATCTCAATACGTTTTATTTTTATATTTATTTTTAGAGCGATTTTACGGTCCCTAAAATATACTTTATTTGCACAGAAAATGGTGAGATAGCTGGACCACCGAGCCCAAGTGAGCTAAAGTGAACCAAGGAGCCGACGTAGGAGCTTCCCGCGGCTGACCCTGGAACTATAAAGCACACCCGAGGACCGCAGTGATCATTTCACTCGTCGTTATCATCTTGCCAGGGAGCCCCGTCTTCTGCTTTTTTTCTTTGTGTTTAATCTTCGGAGCTACCGTTAGGTGTTTCTTCAGAGGATGAGATGAATAATTTGTAGCGTGTGTGAAAATGCCATGCCTGATCGGGATTCGAACCCGGGACCTCCGTATGAAAGGCCGAAACGCTACCACTCGTGCCACGGAGGCCGGCCCTTTCCCTGCTTACCGGCAGTATTCGTTACCGCTTATGGTTTTAAGAATAATACTGATAAAAAACAAAGTATTCAAGCAAAAAAAAAATGGAAAAAGAAACTAAATTACAAAAAAAAATCAAAATTGTAGTACTGTGGTAACACACCTTTGACGACGAAATATTCATAACATATTTCTGTTGCCATGGTAACAGAGATATAATTAAGTAAGACCATGTTTATTATAATTCATAAGAATATTATGAGTATATACGAATAAATGATACCGATCATCCGGTTATCCGGTTACCGGATTAAATAGTTACGGTTAAAATGATTAATTTCTTTTGATTTAATATCTTTAATTCACAACTTATCCCAGGAGGAGGTTAGGCCCTCGGTCTATGACTTAAAATCTTCTCTAGGATAACACAAATGTATCCTGCGAATTTGAAAGTAATGAGTCGATTAGTTGTTACTTGATGCGAGAACAAACAAAGAGTCAAATTCTCGGCCTCTATATATGATGAGTAGTAATACATTGCTTTTACTTCAAAAGTGAAAAATCCACTAAAATTAGTGTTAACTCAATTTTAAAAAAATTGACTTTTTTCCGGTAATCGACATGTATCATTTATTCGAGTATAATATTCTTATCAATTATAATAAACACGGTCTTAATTTTACATTGTAAAGATTTCTTTTCCTTACACAACTTTTTTAATACCTAAAAACAGCGTGTAAAAGAATTGCACGAGAGTGAGTACGTGCCCTATATGGCGGAAAAGTGTTTTTTAACCACTACTTTTTTTTATTGGCTCAATAACAGGAACACTTAAGAATTTCACTTCCGAGAATTCTTCTTAAGTGTTGTTTTCACTATTCTGAAGCAACTAATTTAGTAAATGTAAAAGCTAACAATATAATTCAAACCTTTTGATGCTTAAAAAATGAAACAAACTGTAATAATATTGTAAGTTGAACTTTCTATAAAAAAAAATAAATAAAACATAAATGCAGAGTATTCATGTATAAATGATAACAGGATGTCCAAAGACTGATAATTCAGCTCTTTACAATCAAAATTTATGAGGAAACAATCATAAAGCTCACATCCTTCATAAATAGATAACAAAAATATGTTAATAATAATAAATAAAAAAAAAAAAATTCCTCCTTTGATAACAACAGTAAAGAATGTTTTATTAAAACAGGACGAAAATGCAAAACATTTTGGTGAAAATCCCGTTTTTTTTTTTTGTTTTTTTTACGTTTTACGTAAAATAACTTTGTTATTTGGGTAATAAATAACCAAACTTCTTGAAGAGAATTTAATTCTGAACAAAATTATGTAAATAAACTCAACTACAAAATAAAAACAAGTTACAAAAAATTAATTTTTTCAACATCAAAATATGAAATACAGTGAGATATTATATGACGCTAGAAAATAAAGTGCAATTCGTAATAAGGAAGAAACCCCACGGTTCTTTCTCAAAAGGAGGCGTATTCTTCTATCGTATATCGCTCAAAATATACGGGAAGGTATTTAAAAGTCGGTTGGGAGTTGTTGCCTCATCCATTTTACGATCCCGGTCTCGCACCAGGAATAAAGAAATTTTTTGTTCGATCCTCTCAAAAAGTTTTTACTAGTCACCGATTCGGGCAACAATGAACAGATGAAGAATGCAGTGTAGAAATGACTCAATAGCCGGCCTCCATGGCGCGAGTGGTAGAGTCTCTGCCTTTCATCTGAAGGTCCCGGATACGTATCCCGGTAAGGCATGGCATTTTCACAACGCTACAACTCATTCATTTCATCCTCTGAAGCAATACCTAACGGTGGTCCCAGAGGTTAAAAAAAAACTCAGACACGGATTTGAATACTAGATCGTGGATACCGGTGTTCTTTGGTGGTTGGATTTCAATTAACCACACTTCTCAGGAG
>JAAAKQ030286881.1:0-10368 GCA_010016005.3 Zanna intricata | reverse complement strand
ATCTTCAGAGGATGAGATGAATGAATTGTAGCGTGTGTGAAAAATGCCATGTCTGACCGGGATTCGAATCCGGGACCCTCGGGTATAACACCTAAAAAAAAAAAAAAATAAATAAATAATAATAATAATAATGACAATATTAAATTACTGTATGTAATATAAACTGCTTATCAATATATTAGTTTCCCTCGAGCGCTTTCGGCCATTACATCTTCAGGACAATTATAATTACGATTAAAATATATAAAATTATATAACTTACATAATTAAATTATATACAAAACAATTGATCGTCATTTTGTTAAAGTTCGTCAAAAGTGACTAAGTCCATATGTAATGGACTTGGTTCATATATGAACTCTGTAAATTGTGGAATCAGAGCCAATTTAGTTATTGTTGTTTATTACTTGCCTGTATAAAATATTATCATCGAATTTAATTTTTTCATTTATTAATTTGCTATTATTATTGTATACATGGAATTTTTCAAGATTAAAATTGTTATAAATTATTAGAGTAATCCAATACTTCCATGAATTTATTTGGACCATAATTATGTTTATTTTCCAAAATTCAAATTCAAAATTTTCAAATTTCGATAAACATATTTTGGAAACTAAACATAATTATGATCCAGATAAATTCATGGAAGTATTGGATTACTCTAATAACTATTATAACACTTTTGTAGTCTTTTCTGACCACTGTAGTTTTTCTGCGTGGGTGGTTGGTACAGTATTACGAGTACTACAGTATTATCTCTATTTTCGACGTGTGGATTGGCCACATTAACTGGGATGTGTAATTTTTATCTGCTTTGGTTACTTCTTGTTGAAATGTGTTAATATTATTCAAAAAATATTTCCTGAGGCTAAGTATTTGGTTGTTTTGCAGCGTATGAAGATCAGTAAGCTTTTCATCGTCTTCCTGTGTAGATATGTGTATCTTCCTCTGTGAATATATTTTTTATATGCAAGACTTAGGATGAAGGAATCTGTGTACGGTCAACTCAGTCCGATTCAACCTGTTGAGATCTTCGATTTCTTTTGCTCTGTATTTGATCATTCCAGAGCAATACGTTAACAGCGACATAGCGTAGGTATTAATTGTCTTGAATAGATTACTTGAATGCAGGTTCGATTTTAACACTGAGAAGACAGCGATTATATTTTTATTTTAGTTGATTTTTTATCCATCTGTGATAGATTTTTGCGTTTTGATAGATACCTCATGTGCCTGTAGGTTCTTCACCGTTTCATCATCAAGAGTCTCCCTGTTGATTTCTTCTTTTTATTGGCAGCATTTTACATTTACTAATAACAAATTCCATCTTCATATCTGTAGTTATGTCTTTGGTTATGCGCAGAAGACCTTTCATTTGTGTTGGAGTAGCTGGATATGGATATACAATTAAGAGTTGTTGTATATCGTTCATTTGCAGCTATTCATTTTGACATCATTACGCTCTCTACTCTTAAAAGCGTAGCCTTACTGGGTGACAATTACTGTTATTATTATTGTTACTATTACTATTATTATTAATATTATTGTTATTATGTCGTTAATGTATACCCAATGGCGTAATTGAAAAACCTATCAAAGTCAAAGCCAGGGAATTTAAGCAACACTTTGCCGGCGTTCTAAAATTGGTATTTAATTATTTTTAACAGGTTGGAAGTTGAAGCGCTGTGTAAATTATACAAACGTCTAGTGAATTCTGTTAATACTGTAATCCCTGTTGCTGCTCCAGTTGCACCTGTAGCTGGAATAACACCTGCTCAATCAAGTGGAGAGGTATGTAATATAATTCTTTGATTATAACTTTTATTTATACTTTTGTTTATACTTTTATTTATATTTCCCAAGCCTAGCGGAGATTAGAATCCAGAATCTTCAGAATGAAAAGGAATTTAGTTTAACTTGTTTCAGAGGAAAACAAAATCCATTTTTTCAGGTATATTTATGTTCGATACTGGTTTTAAAAATTAAAAGGAAAAAGTTTATCTTCTTAATATCCTAATTGGTGGGAATTATCTAATTGGTAGTAAAATTACTAAAGGATTTTAATGTCTCATAAATTTACTGTGCAATCTGCTGCAGTGGAGTGTTGCAGTATATTTTGTAAAGAGTATATTTTCTTTACGGTCATTAAAGATTATTCTTAAAATGTTTAATTGATATGCCTATACTGAATCCCATGTATTAATACGCGTATCATACATAATTTAGTTTTTTATTTTACTGGAAACTATAATTTACCCTAGTATTTCACGACGAAACGGAAAAAATTTAGGGACATGTTCTATAAATAAAAATTTAAAAAATAAAATCTGATATGGGCACTGTGAGTATATGACTTTCTTGTACTCATGTTAAATTACATATACACAATTTTTTAAAATGAAAAGTATATAACATTTTATTTCATTAATAACTTTTGATATTTTTCCATATTTTTACTTCCTTATTCGAAGTAAATGAAGTATTGTGATCGCGAAAAATTTCGGTTTTCAGATTTCAACGGAAATATCCATTTTGACCATCCCTGAATCCGTTTTGACTAGTTTCTGCGTGACGTCTGTACGTACGTTATCTCGCATAACTAAAAAGCTATTAGCCGTAGTATGTTAAAATTTTGGATTTAGGACTGTTTTAATGTCTAGTTATGCATCTCTCCTTTTGATTTCAATCGATTGAACCAAAAGTACTCAAAACAGCCCAAAATTCCAAAATAGTTGGATTTTAGACTTTTTTTTAATAGCAGTAATAAGCCCTTGAGAGTTTAAAAACTCTGAATGAGGGAAAAATATGACTTTAATTAGGCGAAATCTCGAGATACTGAGGGTGATCTTGCTCTAAGTCCTCACCCCTTTGACCTTTTAAGTTGAAAATTGAATGGCATCAATATCTGTAATCTGACCGAGTTTGAATAAAACCGGTCTGGTAGTTCTGGAGATATAAGGTGATAAAGGCCAGCACCGAACAACATACACATTAACATTCGGAAAATTCCTTCCAGTTTTTTGGTTTTTTAAGTTCCTTAGGTTTAGTCCTAAGATGTTTAAGAGATTGGTCTGTAGTGCGCAGGCATGCATACGCACCTAATAACATCTTGCGGCACCTATTAGCGAGTTCGACATTGCTTCAACGCCCGTAAATAGGATTTCTCCACCTCGTTAAAAAAAAGAAGGTGTCATTAAAAAAAAGAAGAGTTAAGATTTGGTTAAAACCGCAATGCTCAACTTGGGCCGATTAAAATACTTTCCCTTCTAGTGCTAAAGCTCTACTATATTGCTATTTAGAGTGGAAAGTAATAATTGATTCAACGACGCGCTGAAGTGAGTAATTTGAAAAAAAGTCGTTAATGTTTAAAATTCTTATAGCGTATTGAAAAAAAACTAATAACGGCGAAGCTAGGAAAGTTATGCGTTACAATATGTATTGGCGGATAATGATTTGTATCAGTAATGTGTTGATTGAATTTATGCAATATCTACAATGTATTACAGAATTTAAATGAATTTTTATTCTGTTTATTTCAAGAATAGTGTCTGAGATCTTTTTTTAAGGCATACAATACCTTTTTCGATAAAAATATGACACATTATTAAATATTCAGTTCTACTACCGTCGCTAAAAGTTTGACGCTAATATGTCTATAAACTGTAGATTTAAAATCAATTATCTATTCCTAGGTAGTAGGATGCTCCGTGAATTCGTTTTTTTTATTAATTGCTCATACACACGTGGAAGATTAGGAGTTAAATTCATAGGATAACTTTAGAAGAACATCGTTGGATAAATTTGAGCTGTTGGTGCCAATCCAGTAGTTTAAACCGTACCGTGATTATGATACCGCACAAATATTATCTTGATTATGCGTAAAATGTTGATCAGAATTAATTAGTAGTTTTGTATACCGTCAATCTTCTTAACTATAAACGTAAATAAAATTTTCCCCCAAAAATCGTATTTCGGGCTCTGAAAGCAACAGCAATTTTAAATAATTCATAATTTCGAAATTGTATTCTTTCTCGGTCAAAAGTGTGTTTGTTAAAATAGCTTATATTTTGAGAAAAAAAATTACAATGCTGTATTAGGAATGTTGAACTGAAATGAAAAAATCTTATTCTTGTGGGATACAATTTCTGGTTTGAAGGTGTGATAGCCCCTAACTTTGACTGATCCTTGGAAGAAAATATTCGAAAAAATAAAATAGAGAATTAGTAGGAATTTAAAAGTACATCTTTCAGTTTTGATAGTGGTTCTTAATTGACTCGTATGGTTATAGGGTAATCTTTAATCAGGTCCCTTTCAATATGGCTATTTCGTTTCTCCTATATTCCCAGCTAACATTTTTTATTTCTTGAAAGACAATTTTTTTTAAATCGTATATAATATTTTATTTTCTTCCAACCTCTTTTATGCACCTTTTAATCAATTTTTCTCCACTCAAGATATGTCCCAAGCTGTTCTATTTTGAAGTCTTTTGATCGAGATTCTACTCTCTTCATTTCTTTTTCATTTTTACTTTCCCGTTTAGCGCTACATCAGTAGAAGGGAAAGTATTGTAATCAGTCCAGTTAGGCATATGCGGTTTTTACCTAACTTGACGTCTTGACACCTAAGGAATCCAAAAAACCGGATGGAAATTTGTAAATTTCCCGATGTTTGTATGCGTGTGTGTGTGTGTGTGTGTGTGTGTGTGTGTGTGTGTTCAATGTCGCACTCTTAATCACCTCGTATCTCCAAAACTAGTAGATCAATTTTGACCAAATTTTGTCACATTACTTTCATATATGGGGCATTGGATGCCACTACATTTTAAACTTAAAAAGTCAAGGAGTCGAGGGGGAGGGACAGCCTCCTGCTGATTCACATCCCTTGTGATCAGTGCCGATTCACAACGCGTCTCTATCTATACACAACACAATAGAAGGGTGATCTTGCTCAACAACCTCACTCCCTTGCCTGGTATCCCTTATATCAATAATTTTAAGCCTACTTCAATCCTCAGCATCTTATCAAAAATCTTTGGGAGGATTATGTTTGAACATATTTATACCCATGTTCTCTCAAGTTTATCGTCATTTCAGCATGGTTTTATTATAGGTCACTTGGCAGCTTCTAATTTGGCCACATTTCTGCAGGATTATTTAACGCAGTTGAACATAGGGGACAAGTAGATGTAATTAATTTTGATTTTGCCAAATCTTTTGACAAGATGCCTCATCCCTTGCTGTTATCGAAGACCAAGAACTTCGGCTTCAGCGAACATCTTAATGCTTGGCTGTCCTATTATCTCCATTACAGGCGTTTTGGTGGATATATATCTGAGGAATATTTCTTGAGTAAATCTTTGGTGCCCCAGGGTCTAATTTGGGTCCCCTCCTCTGTACTAATTTTATAAATGACATCATGGATGGCCTGACGCATAAGTTTCAGATCTTTGCGGATGACATCAAGATATATTGTCAGATCGAGAATCGTATGGATCACCTGTTGCTGCAGTCGAATATTAACAGAGTTGTTGGGTGGGCGAACCACAACTGTATGCCTTTGAATTTTCAGAAGACCAAGCATTTGAATCTGTCTCGCAAGACGTCAAACTCCGTTTACAACTATAAGGTTGGTGTTCTCACTGTTGCTACTGAAAGAATGGTTGAGGACCTTGGGGTTTTAATTGATATAAAATTGTATTTTCACGAGTATAATTATCAGATTATAAATAGAGCGCGTCGGGCCTTTGGTCTTATTCTTTAGGTTTGTCGACGATTTGCTAGTGTTTCCACATGTAATCTTTTGTATAAGTCTTTGGTGAGGAGTCGCTTAGAATACTCAACCATGGTGTGGAATAGTACACGTGTTATTACCTCTGATTTGGTTGAAGATGTTCAGATAGGTTCATGAACTGGATGCGTTTTAAGTTTAGAGATTATTTTGTCAGCGCTGGTAGGGAGAATATGTTGAAGCAATTAGACCTTTCGAGATTTTCCAATAGAAAAACAAACTCTGATTTGGTTTTCTTCTTGCGCAATGGACTTTCAACACAATTAAATAACACAAATTTAAATACCAAGTTGTCTTGAGAGACCAGACCTGATAAGTGAGGTCTTTTCGACCGTTTCTGACGCCTGTTGGTTCTACCGTATCTCCAGTTGAAGGGTAAAATACCAGCATTGCAGAAAAGTTTCAAAATAACGTAGATTTTTTGGGGAGATGAGAAAACATTCATTAAAAATTTTAAGAAATTACGTTGGGACGGTATCTTCTCCTTGGAGGTGTAGTTACTTATTCGCATATTTTATATGTACATATAATTAATCGTTTGCATAACTTGACAATTTAAGATATTTTGTTTTATTTTTTTCTTTTGTTTTGCGTTAATTATAGAATATATCAATGGTGTTCGGTGGCTGTTTTATTGAACCGAATGAATAAATAATAATTATAATAAACCTAAAATTTTTTTAAGACTCTTCAAAGATAAAATACAATTTGACTGTTGAAAACCAATAAATTTTATTATTTGTATCATTCCACGAAAATTTATGGTCTTGTACGCCGCCTAAAATAAAAAAAATGTATCAATTTTTTTGTCTCCGTAGTGTAGTGGTACTGTTTCTCATTCTTCTTCTTGGAGAGGTTCAAACCCGCTTCTTGAGGTTCAAAACCTGATTTCAAGAAGAATTTTTTTACGTTCTACAAATTCATTAATGTCATCATAGTAACTACTATTGTATGAATAACAAAAATACTTTTTTCCTTTTCTTTTTTCTTTCCAGAAAATATAACCTTTCTTTTCTTTTTTACTCCTTTAATTTTTTCCAGTTTTCTCTCATACGTTTTGGAGAAGGCCTTTTTCCTTTTTATGTCTATTCTCTTTAGATGTTCTTTAGAAGTTTTTCTTCCATAAAACCTTTAAATTAGTTAATTTTTCTTCTGAAGTTGTTTCTATCAAATATCGATTTTTTTTTAAATTCCTATTTCTTCTAAACTTTTGCTACTTTATCATTCCCAATCTTTAATCTGTTGCTCATTTTTTCTATTTAAAAAAAAACTTACATATTTTTATTAAATCTTTATTTAAACATTCTCTGAAAAAGAAAAAGTAACCCTTCTTTTCGTAATGTTATCTGTTATTATTACTGGACAAAATTTGGACACTGCAGAATTTGAATTTTATAATTCCTAATCCCCATCTTTTTTAATGATTTGGGTCCACTATTTTTCTTAGAATTCTTATTCTGTAAATCTTATATTTTCCTTTAACTCCCATTGAAATTAATGTTTCTAGCCATAATAAAGAACTTCAGGTTTTATTACTGCGTTTTAGTGCCTTAATTTAACGTTTTTAGATGGACTTTTTTTGTTATACAGTTACTGATTTTGATAAAAGCTTATTCCACTTTTTTATTCCTACTTTAATTGTCTCTTTTTTCTTTTTGAGTTGTTTTTTCCAAGATATTTAAAATTATTAGTCTCCTTAATGTTTATGTAACTTATTTTGAGTAAGTTTGGTACTTTTTTATTATTAGATATAATATTTTTTTCTCAAATCAAGTTTGCAGATTTTTTTTTTCTGAACTTTCTTTGGGATGTCTAACCTGATTTTTAGCATTTTTTATTGTCTAGATCTATTATAACTAAAGCATTCGGAAAAGCTTGAAGTCATCCAAGTTTTATATATTTATTGAAATATATTTTTCTTCAGAATTTTTTTATTCTCCAATAAGTTTCTATAAAACACAATTAAAACGGAAAGTACGGGTAGATTGTCCATATTTTTTTGTCTAACTCCAGTTTCAATTTGAAAGATTTTCCATAAATTTAAATTTAGAGTTTGCATTTGTTTAGTTATTTTCTTGGTTTTATTATTTGCTCAAAATTCTATTAAAATTTAGAAAAGTAAATTTATTTGGTGAGGGGGGAGGAGGAGGAGGAAAGAGAGAGAGAGAGAGAGAGAATCATAAGGTTTCTGAAATCTGCAAAAATCAAATTTGCTTTTAATTAAATAGTTTTAAATACCTGATCGGTAGTTTTAAATTTGTTCTGGACAAGATCTTCCGTTTCTAAAATTTGTTTAGTATATACTTCAATCAGGTTTTCTAGTTATGGATTTAACATTTTAAGGATTTTAATAAAAATGTGTATTCTATTGGTAATAGAAAAATTTCTCTTTAGCTATTTATGTATGTTTTACCTTGTTTTTAATTTCTTCTTGTTTTCCAACCTTCTGAAAATTTATTAAGTTTCTCATTCTTTATGTGTTATATTTTATTGTTTTTTTTTTTGTAGCAAAATTAGTATTTTCTGCATTAAAGTAATTAAATAACAAAAGATTTGAACATATTTGTAAATAAATTAATATTATTTACGCTGCTTCATAAAGTTAAGTTATAAAGAATTTTTAAAAAAAGTAATTTTTTAACTTTTGATTGTGTTTTTGATTTAATGCCGAACATCTTTTTATTACAATCTATTTTATGTTGTTATTTGGATTGAGATTTTTCTGTATTGAAAAATTAAATTCTCTTTCTTATTAATAATTCTTTTACCATTAGTTATTTATTCGAACTCATATTTTTTAAATTTCTTCTGTAATATCACTATAGTATCTCATTATGTTTAATTTTAATAGAATTAATAATAATTCTAATTAACTGAATCTGCTGATTAATAATAATAATAATAAACGGTTGCAAGTGAATCAAATAATACTTTAAATTCTAGTTGACCTTCCTTCAATGAACTTCGTGGTGGTTATATACACTAAAGCTGCATAAAGGTCAATGACTTGAAGATGAACTTTAAATAAAAAATATATTATTCTCTTCACAGTTAATACATGATTTTACACTAAATAAACGTGATGTATGTTTTAGTAATGACTCCGATGTAATAACATTCTAATAATAATTTTGCTATACTTTCTCAGATTTTGTACAGATTTAAAAATCTAATACTTCACTAATGGTAAAATTTGAAATTATTATTGTATTTATGTATTTATTGTGTTAAAATAAAATTATAGTATGATTCCTCAACTAAGTCAATAAAATTCTAGTAACGGAATATTTTTCAACAAAGCGAGTAAATTAATCTACATATAAAATAATCTTATATAAACTGCTTGCCGGCCCGTTTAGCTAGAACCTTGACCCTCGGGACTCAGGTCGGTCCAAGTGAATCCCGTAGCCAATTCAGAGGCTCCTCGAGGCCTATCTCATGGCCGCAGAGCTTGCTTCGTTCTCCATGTCCTTTTCTTGAGGACCGGCGCCCTGGACAGATCTTAGGCCTCCTTAGGTCGCCATTCCCACCTAATCAGAGAACTCCATCCCCTAGAACTGTGTTTACATATTTTTGTAAATATTCTTCTAGAATTTAAAAAAGTGTAAACAAATCTATTAGAATTAAGAATCTTATAACTAGAAATCAAAATGATTTCTAAAAAAGTAAAAAAATAATAATAATACAAGCCTGTAAAATTTGGCTAGTGGAATGTTTTTAATTTTTGATAATTGATTCCAATGCACTTTTTAGCGCTGAATCCGACAGTAGCCTTCATTTTTTCCATCACTTCAGGATTTTTCGCAAATCGGAAATTTTGGAATTTGTAAAAAGGTGAAAAATGGCTAAAATTTGACACTATAAAATAGACATAAAAGTTTGTTTTTTAATAATAAATTAATATAATATATTCACTTTTTTGGCTTATCTATGCATTCTTATAGCGAAACAGTTGAGTGGTCTGAAGGGAGGATGGCGGGGCAGGTTTGGATTGAAGATGAGAGACAGTGGGAGAGCTTGGCCGATAGGTTGTAACAAGACTTAAACGATTATTACTAAATATATGCCTAGCTCGGAAGATCCAACGCTAGAAACTCAGATCAAAGTGGGAGTACAGTATATGTACGCGCTTGCAAAAGAGTTACTCGTACTACGTAGCTGACAGCGCTGCTTACCCACCATACTGGCACTACAGCCTCACTACTCCAATAAAAAAGCAAACACCAGAGCAAATTTTCAGTTCGTCCTCGACCACCGCCTGAAGAAGACCAAGAAGAACAATAAGAAATCGGAAGAAGACAGAAGAAGTTCCCTGGACAGCTCAACGTGGGCCCGGTGGATGCCAATATTCCCGCCGGAGCAGCAAGCCTAGCCAACCCACTGAGCATGGACACTACCTTCCTGCCCCATCCCAACCCCCGTAGGGGAAGACACCCACCAAGTGACGATTCAGGCCGCCACACCACCCCTCCCGTTCCTAGCCCAAAAGGGCTTTACCGGGAGCCAGGCCTCGGTCGGGATGCCCCCCGATGCAAATGCCACGGTCGACATTTAGCATCAGGGTGTTAATATCTCTGC
>JAAAKQ030286870.1:0-10368 GCA_010016005.3 Zanna intricata | reverse complement strand
GTAGGGTTAACATTACTCTTCAATAAAGTTTTGACCGTAAAGAATTATAGTTCTAAGAAAAACAATATATAATTAAAATACTGAAGTATTTACAACTTAATTTTCAATAGATTTATATTACGCATAAAACAGAAATAATACTGTAACGAATATATGTAATAATTAATTAATTTTTATAAATAACAATTAAATAATTAATTTTTTGTTTTTTCCCGGTTTACAATTATTTGTAAACAAGAAGACATTCAGAATATTAGCTTAATTTAAAGGAAAAACTTGTAATGTATAATAAATATTGTATATACATAAATAACGGTAAAATTTTTTTTTTTTTTAAGCAATTCAGAACATATAGTAATATTAAAGTATCAATTTTCTTAAAAGATTCTACTTAGTTCCAGTATTTTAATATAAATGAATTTCAGAAGATTTATAGTTTAAGAAAAAATATTTTGAACCTAGAATCAAGCCGGAGTTTAGATAAATTCATTATAAAATTAATTCAATCATCTATAATTTGTGTATGAATCACATACAAAGGTGTATGTTTCCCTGCATTCCTACTTTTTAAAATGAGTAACAATGATATAAATTATAGCATAAAGACAAATTCATCTGACTGACGAAATTTATATGAAATATGATCGGTGAATTCTGGTCAAAAATTACACTCCTTAAAATGTGATTACTATAATATGGAGTATGGATAGCAAGCGAGGTTAAGGAATTAAAAACATTAAATTTGTTTATTACTCGTTTATGTAAGAATATGTACAGAATTTTATCTAAGATACACACCTTCAAAAATTACATTTTATAACGGTAACTAAAATGGGGTTAACATTACCCTTAAATAAAGTTTTATACATTAAAGAATTACAGTTCTAAGCAAAAGAAAATATAATTAAAGTACTGAAGTAATTACAACTGAATTTTCAATAGACATGTATTACGCAAATAACAGAATAATGTAATTAAGGTATAATAATTAATTTATTGTTATTTACCGGGATAAAATTATTTGTAAACACGAAGAAATACAGAAAATTAGCTTAATTAAACGGAAAAAACTAGTAATTTACAATATATATTATACACACATATTGTAGCTTATAGAATATAGTATATTTGTATTATATAATTGGCTGAAATGAACTTTTCTTTGATAAAGTTACGAAATGGATCCAGTTTGCAAAATGTAAATGGATCCAGTTTTGCATGAATCAAGTTAATTGTAATTTAAGGTTTTTCGTACAGTTCTGACGTCTGAATAATGGTAATAAAAATTTAAATTAAAGAAAATTTAAATTAAAGATACAATGAATAATTTTTAACTAATAACAAAATGCTTCAAAATTATAGCCTAGTGAATGAAAAACCTAATCTAATAATTGTATAATAAAAAACAAACATAGAAATTTTAACAGTCTTAGTCACTCAAATAATCTAATCATACATTATTATGTAATTATATATTAGTGTATTAATTAATTAATTATTATATATTAGTATTAAATACAAAAATTATCGTTTAAGAATGATATTTATAGTGAAATCACTGTTGTAGTATGTAACATAAATAAATAATGTTAAAGTAATCAGAGTTTTGTTTTAAATTTGTAACAAACACTGATAGACAGATAAAATTATTAATGACATAAGTATACAATTTCTTGAATTGCTTTTTTGCGTACATTACGGATTTCTAAACACAAACTTTTCTACTACCCCTAGTTTTTAATAAATTATGCTTTACGAAGGAAATAATAGTTAAAATCTATAAAATTTATTATTCTCCGTGGCCATACCGGTGTTAGAATGATTTCGCTGATTCTTTTATAAATAGTCTGCTATGGGCACATCCCGTAGTAATCGGCAAGCATGTTAGCATTCCATTTCCCTTTACAGTGGTTTTTAATCACCTAAATGTTCAGAGTGTCGTCACTTACGTCTCCGAGATTGTTCGGAAAAAATCCAGATGTGAGTGGAGAAAATTTTTTTCAAAGACATATTACATCCCATATCTCGATATGAAGTAAAATATTGATTAACAATATCGTGGTAATTTTCGGGTTTTGTTTGCCAAGGAAATTTTTGCAAACGTCTTTAAATGAAGCCCAGGCTGGTTCATAGGTTCATCAATATTTGTGCAATAAACCAAATTATTTTCATTAATAAAGTACTGAAAATTTTCTTTTTGTAGGCTAAAAGCCCGAAATTTTTTTATTTTTTTAAAGTAAACTCCAACTTTGCTGTCTTGATCCTAATAGTTCAGTCTAATTCTTTGATATCTATTGCTTAAATACACAATTTAATACCTAATGTTCAATTAAGCAAATCAGATCTAAGCTATAAAGCATCCTAACATTTCATAAAGCTAACATTTTATAAGATGCTTATAAAGCATCTTAACATTTTCTTAAATACATGTGGAAACGCCTGCATTTCACAGATTGCAGAAAATCATCTTCATTTACAGAATCCACAAATGTTTATACAACAATATTCATTCTGCGGTATTTCACAAATAATTATTATTTTAGAAATGAAATATAATCTTATGACTATTAGATTATCTTATATTAATGATCCTAAGATCATCATTCATATTATATTCTGGAAGAGGACTTTCTCTCGGATCACAGGGAAATTGGATTCACGGTAGGTGATAGAGCAACTCTGCAGAAACTCTCCTAGAGCTAAAAAACTAGACAGATGGAATTGACGTTATCTTCATTTTATACTTTACTTGTAATCTGTTTAATCATACAAACCACTGCCTAAATTTGAACTCTATAATGTAAAATTTCCGAAACTGTAATGTCGTACTTTCAGCTCGTTTTTCACATTCGCAGAGTATCTTTCCATATTAAACTAGATGCATTCTTTGCTTTCTGCACATAAAATATTTTTTCAAAAAATTTATAAATTAAAAATTGTCCTGTTAAATTATATAAAAATATTCACATTCACTAACGAACTACATTTTGTTATCATATTATTTTTCTCGTTTTGATTTTTTCCGCCGTTACGTAAGAATAATAATGTCAGATTTTATCTCAAATTTCACATGCCTACATATACTCATAAAAGTACATTAATAATATGTTGTACAGTACTTCACTTGAATCTCAGTAATACTAAGTCGTAGATATGTGCTAGAATATTTTTTAATAAATATACTCTCAATTTTTTAATAAATATCAAAAATATTTTTAATAATTTTAAAACAAATATATTTTTTAATATATATTTATTAATATTATTTAATATTTTTAATAAGTAAACAATTTTTTAATAAATATACACTCAAAATAATTCAGAAGTAATACGATAAAAAAAGAGCTAAAAAAGGACTTAGGGTTTATTGAGTTTCATACAATCTGATAAAGTTTGAGACAAAACAAAAGATACTCTTTCAGGGTGCAACTTTTCCCTCAATCTAATTAAAAGATTGGACACAAAATCCATGATCCATAATATTCTTAACAGAATATTAAATAGCCATAAGAGAAAACAATCAGTAAAACTAATTTCAGCCTCCGTAATCTGTTCTTAATCTAGCTATACTGTATTTAATTTTCATCCTTATGTTGGAATCGAATTATCTAAACGTTATATTTATTATACTGGATAATTATCAACACCGAATCACCATAAAATAATGCTGCATTTGATCTGAAATATTTCCTTATTTTTTATACATGAACGGTAATTTTTTCTGGGGGGAAATATAACATTCTTAGGCATCAGTTAAAACTTAACAACATGGGCATGGGTACCATGCAGCCGTGAGATGTAGTGTCACCCAGACGAGAGCAAATTAGGTTTGTAACCGCTATCGGCGGGACGGGGACTGCACTGCCCAGGGCATAGTGGTCCATTCAACCGTGAGGTGTAGGTCCGTCTTGACGAGGGCAGATGTAATCAAGTAAACGTCATGCGCCAAACAAATTGATGGGTTTGATTTGATTAACTGCATGAAGTTGAGTAATTCGGTCGATTCCGACCTGTAAGGGAACTAGGTCTAAATTACCGTTGTTGCAAGCAATATTTCTTAATTGGTGTGCTTAAAAGTAAATTACCGATAACAAATGAGATATTTACAGTCACGAGTAGCTTGTATAAATTAGAGAACTAGGCGCGGGGTTAGTGCTTCCGCAAACTCTTGTTAGCTAGTTCATAGAGCAACGAGTAAGTACAAGGAGATAGAGATAGAGATATATACAAATATTTGTTTTCAACTCACATTTGATTTGAGCGAGCTTTAATCCTTGTCCTTCCATTCAGGTTTTAACTATTGAGGACGACTCATTTCCTTTCTCCTCGCTCTCCATTTCGGTTTTGCCGGCAACCAATATTCCCAAGTCATTAGCCTAAGCTACGATTTCAGTGCTGTCGGACAGTTCGATTCTTAAAACGCATTCATACACAACGGACCGCAAGAGGGGATAGATTTAAAGTTCTAAAAAATAACGTCATGCTAAAAATCAATCTTTTAATATTAATACCTATAAAATTTTCATTCAATTTTGATCTCTTCTTTACTTACACCTGATATAACAAGAACATATAATTTTTTTTCGTTTAACCTCTGAAACCACCGTTAGGTTATATCTTCAGAGGATGAGATGAATGAATTGTAGCGTGTGTGAAAAATGCCATGCCTCACCGGGATTCGAATCTGGGACCTCCGGATGAAAGGCCGAGACGCTACCAATCGTGCCACGGAGGCTGGCAAGAAGAATATATAATTGGCGCGTGCCTGGAACGTAACGAAATACTATCAATTATTATTATTGCTAAGAAACAATGCTGTTATCAATCAAATTAGTTGGTTTTAATTCACACATTTTAGAATAATCCAGAGTAAATGAATAAAATAAACTAAAGGAGATTCCACATAATCATATTATAATATTATTTATGACAAAATACAAAGTAAATAAATTTTCAAAACATACTACCTCCCAAAAGAAATCCAAGAAATCCACCAGTCAAACAAAGGGTTTACCGAATAAAATTATGCTGATTATGCTAAAATTATTTAGCAAAACTCACATGATTATTATTACCGACAAAGTAAATATCAGCTTTTCCCTAAATAAATATAAATTATTAAAAATAAATTTATAATTATTTTTTATTGGAAATTATTTAAAATAATAATAATTATTATTTATAATAATTATAAATTATTATAAATATTAATTATACATTATGTATTATAAATTATTAAATTTCAAATAATTATAAATTAATAATAATCAGCACGCGATTAATAATAAAACCTATAATAAATTATATAAACTTATAATAAATATATTATAATAATTACTAAATAATTATTACTATTTATAATTATTATAAATTCTTATAATTATTAATTATAAATTATCTATTATATATTAATAATTATTAAATTATAAATAGATTTTATATATTTAATTATAGAAAGCCGTAGTGGTGTTTTAGGGTAATGTTAAGTATTCTTTAATGTAATATAATAAAACTACGTTTTCACATCTAACGAAATAATAAGAAATAAAAATAGAAGTTTTTATAGTCTTACCCAATAATGTAATCATTATTATGTAATTACGTATTAGTGTAAGTAAGTATTAATTACACAAAATGTAAAATTATCGTTTTAGAACAATAATTATATTGTATCAGCTGTTGTAGATTTATCATAAATACAGAATTTCAAAGTAATCAAAATTTTGTTTTTTTATCTGTAACTAACCGTAAAGCCAAACAACTACCAATTACTTCGCCGGAAACTTCTTACGAAAACTAAAGGTATTGAATAATAAGTATTCAATAACTAATCAAAGGAACCAGTTTCTATGAACTACCATTTTAAGAAAGTCCGTATTCACAAATATAGATCCAATCAATATCCAGTTTTTGGCCATTTCAAGATCTACGCAGAAAAAAATATTTCGGTTGTGCATAGTAACAGGATTTTTTTGGTAAGATTCAAAAAGAAGAGCAAGATAAAAATATATTTGTTTTAATTTTCTTTCATTTCAACGGCAGAAATATCAACGTAACATTATTTTTATTTTTTTCATTTTGAAGTCCTTCAATAAACATACTGCTCAAAAATTTTTAATATGCCGATGTAACATCGGCTATATCAAATGTTACAATATACAGTAAAGAAATACGTTGGTTCCACTTCTTTTTTTTTCTCCCGCTCTTTTTCTTACAGCTATTAATACCGTATAGAAGACTGCTGTAGTTAGACTGAGTGCTTGTTAGTAGGTATACTTGTGTAGACGTATACGTATTGAAGAGTTTGTTAAATTGTTTATATAAAAATAATTGTATATTGATGTAAACGTATATGCGAATAATCGTAATTATACAGAAAACGGAGAAAGAGAAAGAGATAAAAAAAGAGAAATATATTGGCAGTCACCGATAAATCATCAATGTTTTTTCTCCCACCTCTCATTCTATACATATTATATGCATATATGTATAAATTCTCGCTCCATGTCTTTCTCAGTGTACGAGGGATTAAAAATCATAGGGATTAAAAAACTGCGTGAACGATTTTAACTATATTTGTGTGTGCGCGTGCGAGAGTTGTGTGTGTGTGTGTGTGTGTGTGTGTGTGTGTGTGTGTGTGTGTATGCGCGCGCAAGCGAGGTAGGTAGAGGGTGATATAAACAACGAGCGCGTACATTACAGTAAAAAAAGATGACGGTGCTTTTTTGTTAGTAGTAATGTAAATTTGGGGAGGTATGCTGCGAAAGTAGTGAGTCGAGTAGATAGCACGATACTGCGGTAAAAGTGAAACGCGCACGATCGCGATCCCCAAAAAACTTTCAACATAAATGCATAGCGTCTCGTGACGATTTTGATTTCGAGTCATATTTATTTTTACATGCAGAAGTCTATCACAAATATGTCCGGCGCCAAAAAAGTTTTCACTTCCAAAAAAAAAATTATAGAAGACTATAAAAAAATGTTTCAAAGTTATTGAACGCAAGTATAAAATTTAAAAAAAAAACGTTACCCAAAAATTGAAATAGTCTAGCTAAAATATAACGTTATTTTTATATTTATTTCAAATTCATTTAGTACGAATGAATCTATAAATATAATTAATAACTCATAAGTAATTTATTTAATGTTTTAACATAAATAATAACTATTATAAATATAGTAATACTAAATATAGAATTAGTGCAAGGAATTATACTTGTTCAATAATAACAAAGGAAGGTGTATAAGAAGAAAAACAAATAAACAACTGAATAAATTACTAAGTTTTAATGATTATGTTTTTTCAAAAAATTATGAACAATATTTTTATTTGTTACATCCTCTTTACAAAGTAAGAAATATAATTCCAAACAATGAGAGTACGTTTTATCAGCTGGGATTCGGGTTATATGATTTCACCCTGGTTGAACAACGGATTGAAATATATTTTCATTAAACTAAGCACCGCACGCAATATCGCCAAATCATTAGCGTAAGCTATGATTTCAGTGCTGTCTGACAGTTCGGTTCTTAATAAGCCATCATACATAATGATGGACAAGAGGGTATACAACTAAAGTTCTAAAAAATAACGGGATGCTGAAAATATTGAAAAAATACGGAATGCTGAACAGGACGTAATGAAATACTATTAACTAGTTTTGCTAAGAAACAATGCAATCCGTAGTCAGGTTAGTTGGTTTTAATCTTCTCATTTTAAAATAATCCTGAGTAAATGAATAAAATAAACTAAAGAGATCCACATAATCATATTATAATATTATGTATGAAAAATACAAAGTAATTAATTTTTCAAAAGTTACACAGCATCATTGTAAAGGATATGCAATTATTCTTTGGAATATTTAAAAAAAAATTATTTTTCTCCTCCCATGTAAACCCACTAGCTTTCCCTTGTTTTCAAAATACATACCTTCGTATAAAGTGATGTAATCTCAAATAAAATATATCGACAAAAACAAAGAAAGAAAAATGTTTTTATCTTTTCTGATAATTACAAAAAGCTAATAAGTTTTACGCCCAAGTTAAAATATAAAGTAGTAAATCTGTTCTAGCAAAATCTAAAATGATTTTCCACTTCATGTATGTATTTTATTTTTTATTTTTTTTCATTGTCAAACTCAATGATAATCCCATGCGTATTTAATGATTTGTTGTATACAGTTGTATCATTATATACTACCTCACAAAATAAATCCAACAGTAAAACAAAGGAAGAAATTTATATGTATGATAATGATTTAAAGACAATAAATACGTATAAATTAATTTACTATTCCATATAATGATTTTTTCCTTCAATAAATAAATATTAACTTAATTTTTCTGTAAAATAAAAATTGCTTTTAATTTAGTTTTCGTTTAAGTAAAAAAAAAAATTACTTTAGACACGCCGGAACTCGAAGATGGTTATCGTCGGAGCTAAGAAGGGGATAAAAACGATCTCCAAGTTAAAGTTAGGAAAACTTCAAATTTACTCTATACGAAAATGGTTGCATGTGAAAATTGTTTCACATGTTTAGCATTCGACAAGTCTCATCTTCTTATAATTATTCCAGCAATATTTTGATCATCTATTGCCGTAAAGGTTGCTCATATAACAATTTGTTTCAGACAAAGGGTATACGAAACGTTTAGAAGAGTAACTACCCCGTTAAACGATTCGATACTGTACCTATTAAGGAGGTATTACTTTTTGTCTTCGAAACTCCATTTTGCCACCTCCTGGTCAATGGCGGATGATATCAAAATACCTTTTCAAGATATGTTTTAGGTTCTTATACAGAGAGTAGTACGGGCTTTAAAATAATTCAATATTTTATTTAATATAAAATTATAGGGAAATTTAAATATTATTTTTTCGAAAAAACACAGCCATTTCCACCCCCGTTGGCGCCTATTATTTGGCCTATTAACGAAGTCGACCGAAATTCTGGGTCGTAATAATTTTTGTACCAATCTGAAAATGATTGGCAGAAAATCACGGCATTTAATATCTTTCCATGTAAGTCATATATAAATAAAGGCACGCAAAAAGTTTTGAACTGAGAATGGTATTGGGGTCTAGCGGATGTGAACCATCCCCTGTATATGTCCCCTATATGTCGAAATTTTTCGGAAGTCGTGTAATGGTGCCCATTACAATAGGTAGAATTCTTATGAAATCTATCTCTCTCTTTCTCTTTTTCAGTCCAACAACCGGAAGTACCGTAAGATATTACATCAGTGGATAAATATGAAGACGATATGTATGAATGTGATTGAACCAAGCAACCACCAAAGTACACCGATATCAACAACGTAACATTCAAATCCGTATAAAAATAACTACCTTTACTAGGATTTGAACCTTAGAACTTTTACTTAAAAATCAGCTAAATTCCGATGTCGCGTAAGATGAGTCCGATGGGCATATAAAATTTACCTAAAATTAATAAAATACTATAGAAGAATATTTTTAATTTTACTTCGTTTCAATTTTTTTACAAACGAATTTAACAAAATAATTTTTGTTATATAATATTATAATAAATCAATAGCACAATAATGAATGATTAATGAGATGTACTTTATTCCAGAATAAAAAGAAAGGTACTCCATTTAAATACTTTATGAAATTTCTATTAATATTTCTTATATGTATAGCACCTTACTTAATTTAACACAAAAGAAAAGTATGCATTATTATAGTACATATCTATTTAATACATACAAATTATTTATACATAAATAAATGTATAAAGTAATTTGTATAACTTTCAATTTCGTAAATTAATGACCAATGAATTAATGATATAAATTAATAATATTTTTTTTATAAAAGTATTCCTCTTTTAAAGAATAGACATTTGTTCATCAGTCACAGGACAATGAAGTAAACTACTAAAACACTCTATTTGAAAGTATTTGAGTTCAAAAACATTCTATATTTATGAATGTAAAATAAACAAAATGGAAGTTTTCCGAGATATTTACAAAACGGTCGTAAAAAAAATGAAAAGTATTCGTACCTACGTTTTCAAAAAAGACATCGATCCCTTTATGAATGACATTCAATACTTTTATTTTTTCTTTAAATATATACCGATATTTCCTGCGGAGTACTTTCAAAAAACGGAACGACAAATAAGAAAATTGAGAGTACTTGCTTTCTTAACTCTTCAGTGCTTGGGAATTGTTTTAATAAATCAAACAATCTTTCAAGATATACCTAACTCTATTTACTACTTAGCATACTTATTTTCAGCCGTTTCTATTGCATACGGAGTACATGCATGGCCAAAATTACTCGAGAACATGAAATACTTTAATGACTCTTTGAATATAATGGAAAATAATCATTGCAAA
>JAAAKQ030286825.1:0-10369 GCA_010016005.3 Zanna intricata | reverse complement strand
CTAAATGCCAATCTAAGTTTAAAACCTCAGAAGAGAAAAGTAAAGCCATCAAAAAAGCTATTTTTGGTTCCAAAAAAGCTATTTTTGGTTCCAAAAAAAAAAAAATTGGTATTTGAGCCAAGCAGTTGGAACGAAGCATAAAGCTATTGAATATAGTTACAAAATAGCTCAATGTGTGACTTTTAAAGGTAAACCTTTTAGAGAAAGAATACATCAAAGAAACGTTTTAGAGCAGTGCTGAAAGTCTGTTTGGTGGTTTACCATACAAAGAGATTATACTCTCTTTAATTAGAGGAATACCAGTTTCTGCCAGATCAACTGAGATGGGAATAACTGACTTAGCTTAATTATAACAACTAAACAAACAATTGGACTAAAACAATCCCAACTATTTAGTGTGTTAAATAATTTGTCACACCTAACTGTAGTTGCAAGATATTACGAGAATAATCACATTTATGAAGAGTTGTGGTGCTTATTATCCCTTCATGATACAATCAAAGCAGAAGACATTTTGACTGCATTTATTAGTTATTTTACTAAACATGACATCGACTTGAACAAATTATTCTGTGTGAAAACCCATGGTGCAGCTGTATTGATTGGCAAGAAGAAAGGATTTGTAAAATTTATTGAAAATCATATTAACCGCAAACCTACATTTTCATTGTATTATACTCCAGAATAGTTTATATTCAATGACCTCATCTCTGAACTTGGTCTCTGTGATGACAACTGTTGTTAAGATAGTCAACTTTTTTTGTTTCGCATTCTTCACTGGTTCGCAGGCAATTCAAGTCTCTTCTACAAGAAATTAAGTGTGAATATGCAGTTCTTCTGTTATATAGCAATGTTCGTTGGCTTAGTCGAGGTAAAGTTTTAACTAGATTTGTCTGTTATCTTGAAGCTATTAAGATGTTTCTTGACAAAAAACAGAAAAATTTTCCTGAATTGAAAGATGTGAGGTGTAGCGTCATCCAGACGAGGGCAGTTTAGGTTTGTAACCGCTGTTGGCGGGACGGGGACTGCACTGCCGAGGGAATGGTAGTGCATGCAACCGTGATGAGGTGTAGGTTCGTATTGACGACAGCAGATGTGATAAAGTAAATGTCACGCGGCAAATAAATAAATTGATGGGTTTTATTTAATTAATTGTATACAAAGTTGAGTAATTGGTCGATTCCGACCTATAAGGGAACTAGGTTTAGATTGACTGTTGTTGCGAGCAACAATTTTAATTGTGTGCTTATAAGTAAATTATCGATGACAATGAGACATTTACAGCCACGAGTAGCTTGTATAAATTAGAGAACTAGGCGCAGGTTTCGTGCTTCCGTGAACTCGGTTAGCTAGTTCAGAGGGACACGAGTAGGAGAGAATGAGAAGATATCTGAAAAAAGCCTACAGCGAAGGCAAAGGTTAAGTCAAAATTCACTGATGTAAATGTCTACCGAGGTATTTGCATCGTTGGCATCCCAAATGAGGCTAGGCTGATGACTGTGATATGTAATCAGTTCGAGGGCTAATAACACGACTCCCGTAAAGCCCATCACGGCTAGGAACGGGAGGGGTGGTGTAGCGACCGGAACGTCATAAGGCGGGAGTCTTCCCCTACTGGAGTTGGGATGAATTGAAAGATGAAAACTGCTTGTTAAAGTTGATATTTTTGACTGACATAAACACACATTTAAATGAGCTGAATCTGAAATTACAAGGACAGTGTCAAACAGTACTTAATCTTTTCTGCTATTGCAAAGCATTTATAAGGAAATTCGACATTTTTTCATGTGACATCAACATTAAAGCATTCAAGTACTTCCCAATGTGAAGAATCATTCAAATCAATTTGTAGTAAACATAGATGAGCTTCAGGAATGCATCGAAGCATTTAAAGTAGAATTTGATAAACGAAGTCAAGACGTTTACATTCATGGACCCTTATTTTCATATCTCATTGAGGATAACATAGTTGATTTGAAAACTAACCAATTGGAACTTTTTAGCTGGATGGATATTAATGATTTTGAAATACAACAGGTTGAATTTTGGTCTTCAGAATTATGGAAACCAAAATTTGTTGAACTACGGAAGTCTCCGGAAGACGAAAATTCGAGATCTTTCATCTATTTGAAGAAAATTTTGCTTTTTTTTGCTTTTCTTTCGGCTTTTGGTTCATCTTATTCCTGTGAGAAAATTTTCTTTCACATGAAAGCAATTTTAAGTCCACAACAAAGTTGCCAAACATCTGGACATTTAGAAAATTGTGTAAAACTCAAAGTAACAAAGTATGTTGCCGATATTGAGCATCTGGCTAATATCATGCAAGGGCAAGGCTCCCATTAACAATAAAAACGTTTAAAAACATTTTATTTCTTTCAGCGGTTTAAATATTATTGTATTATATTACTGTATAAAATATAGAACATATTTATTGGTCTTGACTTATATAAAAATGCGAATGTTGTTGGTACATCGAATGATTTTATCCTTGGTCGGCACACTGTTGGCAAAAGGCTACCGACCTCTGCTTTAGACATTTACCTTTTATTTTATTCATTACCTTTTAAAAAAGAAACAGAACAAGTCGGATGATAAATTTAAAATATAACTTTGGATATTATAACCCACCAGTATCCTGTCCGATACCATCCGACCGTCATGCGAAGTAAAAATAAAATTTGGTGGCTGAATGAGTAAAAAAAAAGGAGTATAGATATGAAACAGGTAGTGATTAAAAGATGAAATTTTCTTTTGTTCTTTGGAATAAAAGTCCATTATCGGGAATGATTTGTGACCTATTTAATCAGGAATGAGGACGGTCCTACACAGTTCTAATGTAAAATATTATAAAAACACTACCCTAATTAATGTATGGTACTGAAACTCAATCACCGGACTCTCTTTTTCTAGTGATGGATCGATAAAAATAGAAAAATGATATGTTTTCCATAAACTCGTATCTACTCGCATTTAATTGGTGAATAATGAAGTTAATGAGACTAAAAAGAGGGTGAAATCAACAATGCAAGACGTAACTCATCATCATGTTCGCCTTTTTTAACCAGATGTAATAATTATGAGAGGAATTTGATCTAATTATAATGGAATAGTATAATGTTTAGAATATTTTCATATAAACCTGATTAATAACAGGAAACTGAATTTTGCGATAACTATATTTAACTGCTAAAATTGTTTTTAAATAAAATCATATTCCTGTATTGTTAGGACGTAGATGAAATTCAAACTATAAATCAATAATTGTTTTATTTAATTATCATGACATTAAAAGGAGTTATATTTTCCAAAATTAAAACAATTTCATAATTTTGTTTCAGTTTTCATATAATACAATGAAAAAGTAATTCAAGTGTTCCATTTTTGATTGATTTATGGGTCGTTTAAAATAAAGTAATTAATATTTCTGAACTGTATAATTAATACGATACGCCGAATTTATATTCGTTAAGCGACCACTCGCTCTGATACATTAGCCGGTTAACTAAACCACAGGTTATACAAGTGTGTAGTTAGCGCTACAACAGTCGCTAGCTGTAAACCGCACCGTTATGACCCGTTGAGCAACTGTGCGTTCGTGAATGCGTGTACGTATGTGTGTTTATAGGTTGTATGAGTGGGTCTATGCGAGTGATTATACGCGATTGCGCATGTGTTCAATTAAATCTATTATGACATGACCGATATATGGGGAACTAAATTATTGAACTGCAATAAATAGTTATCTGCTAATAATTATGACCTGAAATATTAATTGGAATGTACGAATGTCGTATATATGACATCGGCAGAACAGTTCTTGTGTATTATTTATACGATACATACAATGTGTGTTCTGATGTTGATTTCCTGTAAAAAACAATTTCACCGGAGAAGTCCCGGTTCGAAACATTTCAATTAAAGAATGCTTCCCGTGGTCTTAATTTGTATTTTTAATTGCACAGTAACTTTTTTTTTTGTTTAGAAACATGAAAAAAAAAAAAAAACATTTACAGAAACTGCTGGAAGCACATTTGACATACAATATTAATCATGCACTACTTCACACATATACACCTCGGAAAATTAAAAAAAATTAATTTCGAAAAACTGTTTGTTCCAATCATTTTCCTGTATTAAGTACAGCTTTATACTTCAAAAAATCGAAATAAATAAGCTTTGTTAACTTACACACACACACACATACACATATATATATATATATAAGAAGATCCAGTAAAGACATAGAGAAATGAAGTTAACTTGTCAGCGTTCCAAAATCCAGCCGTAATCGATATCCGTTAACCACTTTGAAGGTTTTTGGACAGAGTCCTGATGATTGTCACTTTTAATGTACGATGTAAATCCCTAACGAGTAATCTATCTTTTATAATATTTATTTGATTTAATTATTCTTAGTTTTCTAATGTTTTTCCTAATCGTTTTGGTTAGTTAAAGTTAAAAAACAAAATTATGGAGTCAATAGACCTACAAAAGATAATCTTTTAAGCAATAAATATAACTAAAATGAAAGAAAGAATCTTTTTACGAATAGAATAATTAGATTAAGGTAAAATACCTTAACTTTCTTTTTTCACTTTAATTTAATTTCCTGTTCTTTATTCAATTGCCAATCTTCATTTTCTATTCCTCACTTTTGTATCATTTTTAATTCCCTGGCTATTGCAGTATATAATAAAGAGTAATTGTTACTAACGGTAAAAATATTACCTCTCCGGTTTTTATAAATATTTTAAGAAACTTTCAGTATTTAAAAAAAATTGTTTCGCTTCTATTTGGCTATATATCAGGAACGGTAAAAGATGTAAATTATTCAAAAATTACGTGATAACTAGTGTATTGGAGGATTGGTTATGTTAAAATTTTGAAAAAATAAAATCAAGGATGGAGGAAATATTATGTTGATAATTATAAATATTATGCTGACAATTTTCGGTTGGACTTTACGAAAATTCTACTAGATCATATTTTTCTTTAAACGTATTAAAACTAAAGATATTGGAAATACATCTAAAAATTACACCAGAAAAAACCTTTTTTTGAAAAGTAATCATAAAATTAACCCACCCCCTAAAAAGTTTTTAAAAAATTTTTAATATTTCTATCTATGACTATTATGATTAGTTGTTACTAAATTAAATGTTTTTAACGTGAAAGTTGTTTCAAATTTTAATGTAGAAGATAAATAAATTTTAAAATTTCTTAAAAAGATAATTTTTTTTTAATGATCTAAAATACTGTTATTTGTTGTTTTTAACTCTATTTTATGACGGATTAAAATAATTTCATCAACATACTGTGAATTAGTTTATGGTTTTTATTGGTTTAGCAACTCGATCTAGAATATTTAAAAAACAAATATTTTTCTTTAGATAAGAAAACAAGAATGTAAGTATGAAAACAAAAATGAGTTGGTAAGGATTATAATAATTTTTAAATATATCTTTGGGGATGGTGTTAAATTTTAAGCTTTATGCAAGAGCTAGAAAAGTTAAATGGAATCGTTGCAAATATTTTAATTAATAAGTAACTTTTATACATTTTCATTAACTTATTAATGTAACAACATAAAAGTGAAAAGTGAACAATTTGAACTGGAGTGGATGGATGAAACGGAATGTTTAATATATGTATAAAATTGTAAACAAAGAACACAAATTAACCCTATAAAAGAAGGAAAAAATGTGGCTTCAGATAAATTTACTTAAAATGAAAAAAAAATTTGATTAAATAACACTTGCGTACCAGATTTTCATCTTCGGAACGGAATGGAACGCAAGGATAACGGTAGTTTATTATCTCCCTGCTAATCGCAGCGCCTGGACAAATGTCCTTTGCTGCTGCTGTCTTTCGTTTATCGGGCGAATCATTATTTATTTAGTAGTGGTGATAGATTTTTGTGTTTTATTTATGGATGAAGTTGGTATTTGCGATTCTTTAACCCAATGAGAAATAATCGACTGAAGTTGATTGAGGGAGACTAGGCGTATATGAGCTTCGTACTTCCGGCGTGATTCTTCTTTAGTCCGTCCTATAACGTCCTTTTGGTGCTAGTGCTTTTCGGCCTAACAGGAATACACCTTCCGAGGGCTCTAGTGTTTGGAGGAAGCGATTCGCTCCCCTTTACGGAGCGAGTTGCATGTGCTGGCTGGGGATATGATTGTAAGAATTTGGTAAAGAGGATGGCGGTTGATTTTTGAGGTGAAGTTGCAGTTTGTATTCTTCCTTCACTTGTGCTGTATTCGGTGCTGCGTCTCTGCTGGGCTCCGTCATGCCGGATTCCACTTCTTCGTGTCTTAACACCCATTGAGATTTGTGTTCGTAATAGTCGAAAAACAGTTTATGTTTTTTTTTTTTCAGTTTTTTTGTTTTGCTATTGGACTTTCTAACGATCACATCTAAATATCATATTTCTAAACATATTTCTTTTCCAAAATTCTTTTAATCTTTTCCTAAACTTTTTTCTCTACCTTCGTTCTATCCACTGTTTCCTTTTCTGTTTCTTTGGAAATATTTTATTAATTCACTAATTTTTTGAAAGATTTTCAGTCGAAAATTACTCCTTTGAAAATATTTAATAATTTTAGATCGTTTTCAATTTATCTGAACAGATTTATTTTTTGTTTTCTTTTTTTAAAAAAAGTTAATTATTTGTTTTATCGATCTACTTTTATCCATTATATCTATATAAGTGATTGAGTCTTCTTTTTCTCATTATAAAGTTTATTTTTTCAAAATTTTGTTAAATTTCTCTTAATTTTCTTAAATTATAAATATTAGTTTCGAGTTTGGGCCGTGGATTTTTATTATAAATCTTGCTTCAACTTTTAATTTTTTCCCGAGAAATTTAAAGATTTTTTATTGTAAGTTTTCCTTGTAAGATGGTTAAGCCGATTTCACTTTTGTGTTTTGGTTTTTATTTCTTCTTATTACAAAAAAATTCTGGGTAATGATTTCACCTAAATATTTAAAAAATTTGATTCTTTTTCTGAAATTTTCATTGATAGAATTTTATTTTTGATATAGGAAAACAATTTCTAATTTATTAAAATTAAATTTACATCCACTTGTTCCAAAATGGATGTTTACTTTTCTGACAATTTATTACGTGCAAAATCTACTTTTCAATATATTAAAGGAATCTATCCTGAAAAGTTTACCCTATTTATTTTTTGAATGGAAAACGGGATTTATGAAAATTTTAAATATAGTTGGTTAGATATATGAAAGTTTTTAAGGAAATATTTTAAAGCATGATGTAGAAATTGAAGCTACTTTGACTATTTCAAACCCGGTACACGATTTATTCCAAATTGAATAAATAAATCAAAATTTGTGAAAGGTGCTACTTTGTTTCATAGTAGTGGTGTAATCCTTATCAAAGATATTTTATTACAAAGGATTGGGAAGCCTACGTTAATCCGATATGTATTTGAATCATTAAGTTTAGTTTTCAGTAGCAACACAATAGCTAGGAATTGATTTAACAAAGAACACGATCGGCAGCCGCCTTCTATCATATGATACAATATGACTCTACGTGCCTGAATTTCTCTAAATAAGCACTATATTATCATCCCTATACCCACAAAAGCTAAAATAGTAAAAAGGTGATAAAGAAAAAAGAAAATAGATATGTGGTTTGAAAGGATAATCTACCACGAAAGAACCGCAAACAAAAAACAAATAACTGCATCACCAGCTAAAAGATAGCTTCAAGATGTCCTTTAATATTGGATGTCTACCCTCTACAATTTCTCTCGGGAATTAAAGTGTTTTTACTCAAGTTAAGATGGAAATATTACTAATAAACAATTTTGACATGACAGATCTTTTCTTTTAATTGAAAACATTACTGAAACCTCATAAAATGCATAAATATTCCTATTTAACCACCCATTCATTAGAAGTACTACTACTCCCTCTCTACTACAAATTCATTTTACTCTAACAACTCTTAAGTCACACTTAAATAAAATAACACTCTGTGTAATACAGTACAAATGAGTAAACAACGAAAAATGATTGATTTCTACCAGATTGACTTTAACTGGAAACAACCACAAAATAATGATAAACTTTTTGATAAAATACACTACATTTCAGCATTTATGCTACCTCAAAGAATTAATGCATATGAGATTAAGTAGTTAGTGACACAGTAAATTAATCATGTAAATTATTATAAAACTAAACAAATAAAAAACAGGTAATAAAGTTAAAAACAAAAAAAAATAAACCAGAAAATTGACTTGATGACCGCACTGTTGACTTATAATTCTTAAAATTCCAACTACAATCCCACTTACACTTTCAGTAATTGGAAATACCTTCAAGAATTAATGGAAAAGACGCACATTAACTAAATACATGCTAAATCTAAAACTGAACTGCTTTTGTAAAGGAATTAGAGAGCTATAAGAACAACATTTTATGACTCAAAATGTCTACTTTTTACAAAGAAAATCTGTCTTAAACTATTTTACAGAATAATCTTCTTTAAAATCCAATCATTTTGAGATTGAGAAAAGAGATAGATAAACTCACTGAAGAACTCTGCTGCCTATACTTTGAACCAATTGACCAGTATGGTGTATATTTTTATCGATCTGTATGGGTTTTCCGTCGAAGATTCATTTAATTTTAGAAAAGATGTAAGTCCGATGGCACCAGATCCGGATTGTATAGAGGATAGCCCAATATTTTTTATCAAAACTTTTTCAATTGTTCATCTGCATTTTGAGCAATGGGAGGACAGACATGGAGAGAACTCTTTATTGAGCGGACCATGCCAATGGTTTTGTATAGCGCTCCGTATATATTTTAAGATTTTTCAACTTTTCTTTGTTGATTGTTTTTTTATAAAGCAAATAGTGAATAAAAAAAAGAATGCCTTTCTGTTCCCCAAAAAAACTCCTGCGATAATTTTCAGGATTGACTATTGGAAATTTTTGTTTTGTCAAAGAATATGAGAATAAGGAATAATCCACAAAAATAAATAATTATAAATTCAACGTGAACTATTATTAGTTGAGCGAAATAAATGTCACGTTATTAATGATTTTACACGGCGGTAATAACAGAGAAATATTTCGGATAGTTGTATCATCAGTTAAGTTACTATGGAACGCTATATCATTAATTTACATTCACTTACGATTTATTTTAAGATAATAAACATCACTATTATTTATAAGTATGAAACTAAACATGACATTGTCATTCTTTGTTCGTTGCTATTATTATTATTTTTGTAACGTTTCAGGATGTACGATGCCTGATCGGCTCGTTGCACTACATCTTTTAATCTGCTATTGGTTAGCAACTGTAGTACCCCCTCCTGAAATTGAAGCTTTCACTGCCATCTATCGAGATAATGAACAACCACAAGGTGAGGTAAAATAATAAAATATTTAATTCATTAATTATATATGTATGTACAGGTATATATGTAATAATTAATTGACCTAATGAATAAAGGTCTTCGACCCGACCAAAATCCGTCTCCGGATTTTAACTCTGTTGTTATGTATAGATTAATTTTAACGATGTATTTCTTTTTGAAAGATTGGTAAATTATTTGATGTGGTAAATGTTTATTAAAACTCGTTGGGTTGTGTAAAATAGTACATCGATGGCAAATCATTTATTATTCTATGAATAGATTGACTTTTATAATGGTATTTTGTGGATCTAAACTTTAGGAATGAATGTTAACAAAATTATGTTAACCGGAACAAATAATAGGAGTGGAGAAAACGTAAAGAATGACAGTGCAAAGGGAAATTAAAAATGCATAGCATTTTCACACATGTAAAATTTTGTACAATTTTTTATTTACAGAGCTTTTTACTGAGGATTCGTACAGTTCTTATTTGTAACTAATAAGGGGAACCTCTGAAAAAAAATGATATAATTGCATCTATCAATATCTTTTAAATTTTATTTACTTTAATATAAGTGCTTTATAAAATTAACTGATAAAATTATTTCCAAATGTTGTCCGAAAAATGTAATTACTGTTCTTAATATTTTTGTTAAAATCCATTACTAGTAAATAAATGACACGGGACCTTTTTTGGAATTTATTTAGACTTAAAATAAAAATCAATATCCTAAGCCATGTAATAGTTCCCCACAGAAATAATTCCCCTACCGAGCACAGTTAGTGTATATGTTTTTAATGAAATGTTTCCTAAATTAAGAAGTACATTAATTTGTAATTTTACACTACTTATCTCATACTTTTATTACTTTTTACTACTTACCCTTTCGCTGGCCTCCATAGCCGAGTGGTAGCGTCTCGGCTTTTCATCCGGAGGTCCCGGGTTCGAATCCCGGTCAGGCATGG
>JAAAKQ030286803.1:0-10369 GCA_010016005.3 Zanna intricata | reverse complement strand
TAATTACCATACACGTAAATACGATAATATAACACGTCCGTAACAATTACCGTACGTAAATATACACCATGTTATGTACCGATTGTGTTACGTTTCCGAAACTATGTTTATATGAACTTTATTCTTTATTCTTATCAGTAGAACATGCCCGGAAAGTTTTTCACAATCTTCGCAAATCCCCTCCTACACACATATATATATATATATATAATTATTTATTTATTAATAAATACGGGGTAATTACGTATTTTACATGTAAATAGACACCGTAAATATAGGGTAATATGTACTTGTACATGTACGTAGTTTGTACATTTACATACACGTAATGTAGACTACGTTCCTAAATTACGTACACTGCCTCCTAAATAATCATAATTTCTTTTTGTAAAGAAATTGTACTATACATATAATATATATATATTTATTTATATATTTGAAGAATACAAACATGAAATAAAAGTTGAAAGTAAAGACTCTTAAATTTTGTTTTTCTCTGCTGTACCATTTTATCGCAATATTTATATCGTTGCTTTATTTTTATTGAATGAAAAATAGCAGTAGAAATGTTTTTAGTAAACGATCTATCTAGCTAAGATACATATATAGAGAAACTATGATCAAGTTTTCTGAAATTCATAAACACCCCAAACTTAAAAATTGGCTTAATTTGAAATTATTAACAAAATAAAAACAATCGCTCCGTATCTTTTAGCATTCATAGGCAGTAGAAAACATTTTTTTCCAAATATCTGAACATAATATTTTAACATTCTTTTGAATATTGGTTATTGTTAACTGATAATCGTATAATATTTCAAAAATACGAGTTCTGTAGTTTTGAATTTAAATTTCACTATTTATTAATTTGGCATTCATTTTTATGGGAAAAAAATCAAGCTTTTATTAGAATTTTAAATCACATTGTTTTTATATTGCTTTGTTAACTATTTTTAAACCGCCTTGAACCCTTGAATCTTTTATCTTGTAAATTTTATAGAAAATTTTTTGCTTAGTATTCTATAAAACTCAAGAATTTAAAAAGACATTCAGATTATTTTCCATCAATCTTACTATACTAGAGTTTTAAAAGATAGTAAAATTAACAGGCTCTGACGATAAAGTATATGGTCGTGTTGTAATTGCCTAAAATTACGTACACTGCAGCCTAATTCATCATCACTTCTTTTTGTAAAGAAATTGTTATATATCATTATGATGTTTTTTGCAGTTATAATTATTCAAATATTTAATATATTTAAAAATTTTTTTTCTTAAGGAAATTTAGAAGGAGGGTGACTGTGACCCTCCACCATATAAAAGTTTTACCACTTCAATTTACTGGATAAAGATAAGTGTTCAATTCTTTTGCAGTAAGATAAAATTGTATTTTAAACCAATTTAATGATAATCAAAATATAAATCAGATTATTTGAAATAGCAATAGCAGGTCTGATTTTAACCTTAAAACACTTAAATTTCTTCCATTAAAGAATTAAACTAGATTACTTCCTTCTACAAAAAAGGAGGATTGCAGACATATGAGCTATAATATACGTAATTCAAATTTTATTTTTTACTTCTGTCTTTAGGTATCAAATTTATCTATCTACTCATTTCATAATAATCATAGTTATACATGTTTTATAAAAGAGGATTATGTGACATATGTTACTGATCTTTATTTTTTTATTCTTATCTTACAAGACCGACTAAATTCGTACGTGTTATTTATTAGGAATTAGTTTTTTTTATAAATAAAAAAAATTTGGTCCACTTTACTTCTAATATAGGTTAGAAATAAACATTTAGTCTAATAATTACTTGTAGATTAATATTCTATAAATAACTTGAAAGTAATAATAAATGAAAAAGCTACTAATAATAATAATAATGTACTTCTTCATATTACAAAATATAAAAAGTATTAAATTTGAGGCCATAAAATTTGGAAAAAAAACATAAGTATTTTGTCTCTTTGCTTAAAATATTTCGATCCATTTATATGTTAAAATTCTATATTCTGTTGACAAAAATTATCCCCTTAAATTTAAAAGTTATTATTATATGGTAATTTAAGCCATTTAAATATACAATAATCAATATTCTTATTATGTTATTAATTTATGTTTTATTTATTTTATCTTATTATTTTATTATGTATATAGTCTATTTTATTTTAGTTTAATAATTTATTATTTTATCTTTCATTTTCTTTTCTTCTAATTTCTTCACTGCTTTACTTCACCTTTACGTTTGAAGTCATATATTCTTTGTTAAAATTGTAATTCTTGTATGTTTTTATAAGTTCATTTTAAATTATTTTACGTGAAAATAAATCATTTTTATTGGAACTATTATATACAATATATTTTAATGGCCAACAATTTTTTTTTTTTTTAATAATGAAATCCTTAAACATGATTAAAAAATCGGTTTTTACTGAATTATAAAGGAAACATATTATGTCTTTAAGTAAGTCATCTACTTCAAAAGGAAAATATGAAGAAGAAATTGTTATTCGTGAATTCAATAATTCGTAGGAGGAACTCATTTCGTTTAATAATCAAAATAGATCGAAACAACTTTATTTGATTTCTAGTGCTAGTGCAGCAGTGCCCAAAAAATGTAACATTTAAAGTTAAAACATGGCAATTTTAATAAAGCGTATCCTCACAGTTCATCTTTGAGGAAGGAATTCGTTAACAAAAAAAAAATTCTTATCAAGCCAACAAATGGTTTAAAAAAATAATTGAAAAATAACGTCAATGGTCAAAGCTTCTTATAATATTTCTTTACTTCTAGTGTAAAAAAGTAAATTTATTCTGATGGGGAAAGAAATTATTAAAAGTAATCTGTAAATCCTTGGTAATTACGCTTTCGATGTGATAAATGAAAAAATTATGGCATTAATTGCTCTTTCACGAAATACTGTGATGCGTCTCGTAGATGACCTGGCTGTGAAAGTTAATACTAAAAATTGTGCCCGCATTAGCTTCACATGAATATTTTCCATTAGCTGTTGATGACAGCACTGTTAATGCAGTTGAAATAACTAAATAAAATATTATTATGTGTTGTATGAATGAAAATTCTGATGGTATTGAAGAATTTTTAGACATGCAGCAAGAGTATTCGCCTTTTTTTTATTATTTAATTAATGAAATAAATCAGTAATTGAGAAAAATAACTTAGAATGTGATAAATTAAATATCATATGCTTGGATGGAGCCTCAGCTACAATCGGTATAAATAAAAGTTTTATCGCTATTTGAAAATCACTTTAAAAGAGACATTTTTAAGTATTACTGCGCTTTTTTCCCAAATAGAGGGAAGAAGACAATAAATTAATCCTGGATTTGAATACTAGATCGTGGATACCGGTGTTCTTTGGTGGTTGGGTTTCAATTAACCACACTTCTCAGGAGTGGTCGACCTGAGATTATAGATGATTATACACTTCATTCACACTCATACACATCATCCTCATTCATCTTCTAAAGTAATACCTTACGGTAGTTCCGGAGGCTAAACAGATAAATAGAGTATTATAATGTACGCTGGCTTTCAACGGGCAAGGCATTTGACAAATTTTGGAACCTTCGCTAAAGCATCTTTTATATTTTTTGGAAGATAAAGGTGAACTACACGATGACTGCTTGCTTCTAAAAACTCTAAAACTGGTTACGAGATCCGGTGTTTCTTGAAGATATTACGCAATGTTTCAACAATTAAATGTTGCATAAGAAAAAGTTTGAGAAACAAGCAATTTCTACCTTAGTTTAAAAGGTTGAGGGTGGAAAGAATTTGGTCATGAAAGTGGCACTCTTAAGATTAAACTCTCAAAATGTGGCACCTTATTGAAAAAGGATGGCCACGGATGATATATACCTTCTGCTCCCTAAACGCAAAAATAACTAATATTAACAGAGCCAAGATCACAACCAGTAAATGTTAAGATAGTACCGAGGTAATTTTTTTCAATTTCATCATAATGTCAGCGCATTATAATTGTAAACTTTTAAATTACTAATTGAACCGATTAACAGCATTCAGAAACGTCAGATTTAATATTAATACAAAAACCATCTCGGTTATACGGCTCCAATTTTTTTTTACTTAAAAAAAAAATTAGGGTTAAATTTCTGTTTTTCTAAAAATTTTAAAGATATTAAGTCACTGTAAAATACAAATTATTTATTCATGTTTACTTAATGCACATTTATCTTGCATCTGCATTAAGTTGTTATATATAATGTTACTTTAGAGTAGATGAAATAAACAAAACTAATGTACACATAACATTTTAATGAGGTGCAGTAATTTAATTTTCATTAATGTACGAGTTATAATAAACATAATGGCTTCTATAATTGTACTTTAAAGGATGGAATAATATTTTCCAGTAAAAATACTTATTTACAACCGTTTACGATCTAGATTAAAGTTATATGCATCATTACTTTGCATCACTTCCATTTTCGCATTTTAATTTCCTCGTTATAACACACAGCCTGTAGAACAGATTTTTCACTTATCTATAGTAACACTATTATTTATATTATTGTATTACATATATTATTATGCATTAAATTTTTTACATATTTTCTTCCAATTAGAAGTTCTCCCGTTTATAAACTTATCTTCCTATTACCCAGTCTCGTTGTCATCTAACGGAATGTTTTTGTTCCTTTTGGATATGTAAATATTGATATAAGCCTACATCATTTTTATGGAAGGTCAGGTCAGGGTAGTACGAAAGAAAGTTTTGTACATTATGCTCCCCTCAAAAAAGTTATCCCGATTTCAGAAGTTTAATTAAATTTCGTTATTCTCATTTATTATTAATAAGAGAGAACTGTGCCATATCTGGTCTGGTAGCAATTTTTTTTTATTGAAATGGGGTTTTTTACTGGTATAAGTAAATTCAAAAGAAGGTAAGGCTTTGATTCTCACCAGGTGGACCAATCTGGTGTATGACGATCTCCTGAGAATACAACTTCCTGGAGATACTCCGGTGGTCGCATACGTCAACGACCCAGCCCTATTGGTTGCTGGAAAAACAGAGGCAGAAGTCAAGGAGTCGGCAAAATAGGCGATCGGTATGGTAAGCAACTCGCTAGAGAAGAAAGGTCCGAGTCTGGCTCCACTCAAGACCACAATGGTAGCCATGGTGGGGCGCAAGCGGATACAGGAGTTGACAATCACGGTCAACTGCACATGGGTACACACGTCAAGACACGTAAAGTATCTTGGCGTGTGGTTGGAACGCTCTGGCACCTTCAACTACCATCTAGGAGAGGTCACCAACAAATCAGGAAGGATTCTTGATGCGCTGTTAAGACTGATAAGTAACCTATGGCTCATCCTCTCGGTGGCCATTTCAAACTGCTTTATGAGTGTAGCCAGGCCTCACCACATCAGGAGTGTTAGCGATGATATGTTTGACATTTTTTTTATTGTTTCTTTTTATATGTATATTAATTCTTGTGTAATATTTCTTATTTAATTTGTAAGTTGAAAATATTAAATGCCCGGGGTCGAAATGTGATCACTTTTAAGATCAGAGAGGTAGCCCTTCTATCTAGGATGTTCTGATCCGTCGAAACGCAAGAGTGGATAGGTCGGAAATCCCCGATCATGACACAAGGTACCCTCAAAGTATGTGAGGGACGCGGAAAGTGAAGGGAGTGTGAAATGCACTCCTGAAACTTGTAGGTTATGGACGGAAAGGGTAGCCCCCAGGGGAGGGACGCATCGGCATTCCAGAGACGGAGTTCAGTGCTGGAAGGACCCCGATGGAACAGCCCCAGATGAAGGATAAGACAGGGTGGGCAGACTGCAACAACACTCCGCCGCAACTGAATAACGCCTAACAGTCTGATTGCCATGGAATTGTAAAAAAAATACGAACATTCATCTTAAATTATTATGTAATGTCCACAAATAAATAACAATGTTAAAACAATCAGCTAAATATTAAAATAAACATTAACCAATTATGTAAACATTTGAACATTTATTTGATCAATCCAACGCCTATATAATGCTATATTAGTAGTAGGATGTTGAAATTTTGGATTCAGGACTGTTGTAACATCTGGTTGTGTATCTCCCCTTTTGATCGATTGGGCCAAAACGGTCCAAAAAAGCCCAAAATCCAATTTTTTTGGATTTTGGACTATTTCTTAACTTCAATAATAAGCTTTCATTAAGAACTTTTCAAATTTATGTAAGTGGTAATTATTATCATTGGTTCCAGAGTTATAGCCAAATAAAATTTTAATTAATGAATTAATTGGATCTTACAACAAAAAGGCACAACGATTCAAAACCGACTTCATCTCCTTTTTTTTAAATTTAAATATTTTGTTTACTAATTGTTAATCTCTGATTGTAAAAAGAAAATACAATAAATAATAATTTAATTATAATAATAAAAAAAAATGTGAAAAAATATCAGAAAGTTATTAATGAAATAAAATTTTATGTACTTTTCATTTTAAAAAAATGGATATGTATAATACCCATAATATAATGGGTAGGTATAATATGTAATTTAATAGGCGTACAAGGAGGTCATTTGATGTCCACAACAGATTTTTTAACATTAGAACTATAGTTTTAGATTTGTAATGTTTTCATTTTTTAGAATTTTATATGAACTTTCATAAAAAATTCTAAAAAGAAAAAAAGAAGTGAATAGAAAATTTATTTTAATTTCTATCAGAAAAATATATTTTAAATAGTTAATTAACATTAATGAAAATATTAAAGCAGAAATTTTTTAAATTTTGTTATAGGTTAGACCAGTTTAAATTACAGTGCGAAGGTAATAATTATATAAATTAACCTTTGGCATTTCTCCATAATATTGTTATCTTAAGTTTGGTACGACCCGAATTTGTCATTAATGAAAATAGAAAGTTTACTACTAAAAAGTAATTTAAGTTAAATTGTTTGCAATTTTTGTCACTTTATATTAAGCTGTTGATTACAATGACAGATTGATTTTGTTCGGAAATATTAAATTTTGTGGGTTATAACAGCTTTTATTGGAATTAAAAGGTTTTAGGCGCTACGTCATCTTCAATTATTAGGATCATATGATTTCTGGTTAAATACAATGATAAAATAACCGCATTAAATTTATGATTTAAAATAGGAATCATAACTAAATTTCATTACTTAAAACTTTTTCTACCATATAAAACTTATCTAATAGCTATAATGACACAAAAATTGTTTCTGAAAATATTATTTAAAGGAAGTAAGTAACAGCAAGAAAAAATAACATAAATAATAATGAATAAAACTATAAATTATTTACAATACATCCAAAACTATATATAATTTTATATTTTATCTTCAGTCATTTGACTTGTTTGATGCAGCTCTCCAAGATTCCCTATCTAGTGTCAGTCGTTTCATTTCGGTATACCCCCTAATCCTCCATCCCTAACAATTTGGTTTCCATATTCCAAACCTTGCCAGCCTGCACAATTTTTCCCATCTACCTGTTCCTCCAATATCAAGACGTCTATTCCAGGATGTCTTAAGTTATGGCTATAAGCCTGTCTCTTCTTTTAGCTATAGTTTTCCAAGTTCTTCTTTCTTTATCAGTTTGCTGCAACACCTCTTCACTTGTTACTTTATCCAACCATCTCAAGAAATGTGGTGCTGTAGGAGAATATTGTTAATATTCAAACACCACATTTCAAAAGCTTATAATTATTTCTTTTCAGGTACTCTCCGATCGTCAAAGTTTTCCTCCATATAAAGCTGAGCTCCAAACATATACTTTCAAAAATGCTTTCCTGATGTTTAATTTTTAATGTAAGTATAGCCTGAGTTATTCGGCATTTTATATCGCTCCTGCTTAACAACAAAAATCTTCTACCTAATGAATAATAATAATATTTTATTTTCTTTTAATTTACTGAATGACTGAAGATAAACTGCATACAGTTTATCTTCAGTTTCTAATACAGTTTATCCGTGCAGTGTCTAATTTTGGTTTATTTTTTCACTGTTCAGGACAATTAAAATAAGAGAAAACAAAAGTTTAGGCAACTGGCTTCTTATTTAAACCGAATTTTTTTTTATTAAATTTAAATATCTTCTCATTACACAAGTTGCAAGTGTGATATTACTGTAGCATAAAATTACTTTAAATGATTATTAACTTATATAAAATATCTTCCGCTTCTATATAATGCATATTAATGTTTCAGATGTTATTTAAATTGTAACAAAATTTAAAAAAAAAAACTTGTCCTTCTTTCACCTGCATGATACCCAGTTGATTTAAAAATTAATGAACATCATTCTATTGTTTTCTTCTAATTAAATGCCATTTGTAGTTTGTATTATGAAAGCACTGTATAATCCAATCTTAAGACACAGGCTGATATAGATAACTAATAATATTTATTCATGAATTTTGTAAATACAAAATATAGAATTTAAGTACCAGTAGTTTAAATAGAAACGATTAGTTTATGTAGCGGCTGCAAGCTTTTGAATCGTTTTCTAAATTTTGATATAAGAATTTACCACCGTAAAGTAGAAAATAATTTATCAGAAGCCTGCTCTGACTAGTAAAGTTTTCATTTAATCAAGTTTTTTTACAATCCAGGTACACGTTACTACAATGTGAATATGTATTTCTTTCTCTGTCAAACATTAGCAGTATTATTCTCAATATGATGTGAAAAGCGTGACTATGAATGTAACTATGATTTGGTTTAGTTTTCATGAAACTGGTATCCATTTTTGTTTATAAGAAACTACTGAAAAAAAAATGTATGTAAACATGATAAAGAGAAGAGTATTGCTATAACAAAGTCAATGAAGGTACAAATGGGAATTGATTTTGACACCATCGCTATAAAATATCATTTTTATCAAAGGTTGCTGAATATAAAAATATAAAAAAAAACTATATATATATATATATATATATATACAACGTCATTATAAATCAAATAACTTAAAAAAAAAATTCATTAAAGAGGTAGTTTAATATGTTTCTTTTATGAAAATCTAGAATGTCAAAATTAAACAAAAACTTTTGAATAATTTTTATTTAAAATAAATTTTAATAAAATCCTTAAAAAATTCATAAAGTTATTTATATGATAAATAAGGATATACTGAATTGGTTATTAAACGAGATTTTCTCGTTACAGGTATATTAAAGTTATAACTCTGCTGTATATGTATTAGATGAAAATATTTTAACGCCTTCAGAAGATATAATAAAACTTAATTTAAAAATCATGGTTTTTCTTTTATAATATTACCTCTTAACCATTATATACACTAAAACAAAAATAAAAAAGACATATTTAAACAAGGAACTAATTTGAGATACAAATACATTAAAATCATTTTTAAAATGCTTCATCGTTTATTGAATAAGGAAATTATTTTGTAGTTAATTTCAATATTGATGTCCAATGGCAATGTTTTCATTGAAAAGAAAAAACAAAACCATCATAAACTGTATATTATTGATTAAAAAGTGTTGATTAATAATAATATTAATTAATTTTTCTTTAAAGAATAAAATAAAAATTATTATTACTTTCTACATATTAGATTTTGCATTTGTTTGGTTAAAACTGCTTGGCCGAAAAGAATTTTGACTTGGTTTTTTTTAAAAAAAAAGGAAACTTTTTAGTTTGATCTTCTTATTTAAAAAAAATAAAGTAAATTGTTTACTTATAAAATCAGATAATGTGTTGGACATATAAAACAAGATCAGAACCATCATTACAATGGTGAAAAAATATTTTGATGAAGTGTGAGTTTTGGATAAATATGCTATCATAAAGTTGTAACCAAATCTCAATTTATAGTTGAAACAAACCAGTGTATCCTTTCCAAAAATGGTGTAACTTATGTAACACTGAATCAATCAAATAAATCACACATAAAAAAGCGACCACAATAATTGGTAAGACACATGTTGAAAGTTCTTTATCGCATGAAAGGTTCTTAATACAGATTATTCTAGGAACTTCATGACATTAATTTAAGTACATATTTATTTCATTATAAGATAAATTGTATGAAATACACACAGAATCACAAATTTTTAAGTTGTATATTTCAATAATCACTTACATAAACATATTGCTTAATTTATAACACAATAAATTGACTATCCCTGGGGAAGAGCATATAAAATAGTTATGAAGCGGTTTGGTCCCCCACCCCCAAGACTATCCAGAGTACAGGCGAAAGGGCGGTGGAGGAGCTTTTCCCGGTAGGAGAGCTTTTGGAGTTTTGTGTTCCAGAATATAGAGTTAGGAGATTTACAAAAGAGAAACTGCTTCTTGCAGCAAATAAAATTAGTAATTTT